>CM070104.1:24753296-24893296 GCA_036178185.1 Liparis tanakae | reverse complement strand
AAAATGCAGGATTATGTCAACATCGGGTACCGGGGCCGTCCATCAGGAATACTACTGTGGGGCGCACAGGCACACTGGTGTTAATCCCTCAGCAGCACAAGCATGTCCCTTAACAGTGGAGCATGCAAATCCCAGCACACACACACACACACACACACACACACACACACACACACACACAACTGGTGGGAAACGATTGCCGTCGGCCATGTAACGTACAAATGCTGTGAGGCAATCATGCAGCAACGTCTCCTCTTCCCTCACGTTCTTTACTCGACGTGAGGCGTTCACTGTCCTCGGGAAACGCAGACTCCATGTCTTGACATCTTTTTTTGTTTCCTCCCTTTTCGATCGGCGCTATCCACCAGGAAGCGTTACACCGTGAGTGGAGAGGCTGTGAAGTCTCTCTCTCTCTCTCTCTCCCTCCTCTCTCTCCTCCCTCTCTCTCCCCCTCTCCCTCCCTCTCTCTCTTTCTCTGATGCCATCCATGCATGCGAACATGTTACTCGCGGTGTGTTATTAATGTTCAAGGGGTTTCTGGAGGGATTTAGCACCTGGCTTCATACTCCAATCAGCATCACGACAGAGCTGCTAAAAATAACCATTTTCTTTCATCTGAGATAAGATACAAGAAATAAAAAGTGCTACAAGGAGACGTTCTTTGTAGATAGCTCAACTTCACAGCTACCTGTATTATTTACCATTTTCTTAAAGAGCTTGAAGCTTACATATAGTGTAGTGTGTTTTATAAAGTGCCTCAGTAGAATACATATCCGTCAAGCTGTTTATCATGACGGTTAAAATGCATCAGACGCGTCATATTTATTTACATTTAATTTAGTAAAGAAATTATAGTAAATCCTCATTTGGCGGAGAAAAGACACGACAATCCGTACGTGGTCTGAGCTTTGTGCATCTTTTGTTTATTTTAATTCAATGACGGGTAAATGCGTTAAATGAATTAAGATAAGGATTGATAATATAATGCTATTAATTATGAGATTCTAATTCATTTACAACCAACATTATAATTACACATAGATTAGCTTGTAATTTGCATTGGCCTCTTTTAAATCAACTACCGAGCCCACTTTGCCACGATCCCCAATGTAATCACGCGGACCCTGTGTGTGTGTGCGTGTGTGTGCGCGTGTGTGTGTGCGTGCGTGTGCGTGTGCGCGTGTGCGTGTGCGTGTGTGTGTGTGTGCGTGGCTAAGAAGGAGACGGTGGGGGAGGTGGTGCTCTGGCATTGTTGTAGGAATCAAATAGCGTTGCCATGGCGACCCTCTGGCGGCGGCAGCAGCAGCAGCCTCTTTGCAGTAACCAGAGAGTAGAGACCCCCTCGAGACCCCCCTTCACCTCCCTCCCCTCTCGCCTCTCGCCTCCAGCACGTTTGTGGCGGGGGGCGGAGGAGGACAGAGAGACGGACGGACGGACGGACGGACGGACGGACGGACGGACGGACGGACGGACGCCCTCGAAAACCTCAATCTTCATCTCCGAGTTCGCCTTCAAAAACAACCGTGTGCAACACAACCAGCCGAAGCAAGAGCTGCAGCCTGTTGATGGACATTTGGAGAGCAGGAGGGGGAGGAGCCACACACACACACACACACACACACACACACACACACACACACACACATAGTAAATAACTCACACCAACCCCCTGCTCGGCCTAACACAGGTGGGTATTGTCTGCAGAGCGAGGCGCCCCTGGCAGCCGGCCAGCCCGGCCCAGTCGCCGGGCCGGTCCCGCTTCAGCCGGACTTTTTTTAACCCTCGAATTCCCGTCTGGGCCGAACTCTCAGGTCCGTTTTTTACGCTCGGGTCAGAAGTAGAAAAAAAAGGGAAATCCCACGTCGGCGGTGTAGAAACAATCTCTCGACACGTGTGAATGTCAAAGCGCGCGTGTTGCTTTTGGAAGCGATCCTAAATCTACACGCGCGCCGCGGCCACAGCGGAATTCCTTCCAACCGCGAAGCGTTTCCTCGCAGGCTCGCGCTCCGGCTGGTCCGGCTGGTTACCTGGGGTCGCCTTCCATGCCCCCCCCCCCCCCCCCCCCCCGAGGACTCCCGCTGGGCCCTTTTTGATTCACCAGTCTGCCCGAGAGAACTCGTCAATGGCCCTTTGTTCTCAAAGTCAGGTCAGTTAAAATAAGGAGGCCGGCGCTCGGCAAGGGAGAGCGTAGGAATGGTGGAGCGGGTCACTGATTAGCCGGGGAGCAGAACGCCGCTTTATATTTTACTTTGTGGAAACTGCACAGATTTTTTTTTTTTTCAAAGCAAGTATAAGAAGCATTTTCTTCTTTTTTTTTTTAACCATGGCAATATGTGGGAGGGTCGTTTGTCAATGTCAAAAGAAACCCACAAGTTAATGAAATCAGCATGTCAGGGGGGCGGCGAACCCCGGCAGACCTCCTCCGCGCGTCGGCGAGGACAGAGTTCGCCGACGCCAACTAGGGGTGCGAAAATGTTTTTAAATTTCTTTGTAATTGCACACTTCCCGCGTCACTTCAGGGACGCGTGCTGCAAGCCGTCATGCGAGCGCGATCATCTAGTAGTCACTTCGGAGATTTAAAAAAAGTCGTTTTGGCTCGAGCCAAAACGAGGATAACGATCTGGCAAAAGTTATCGGCGGGAAAAAAAAAACAGTAAAAATAACGGTATTAAGCTCCGTTATCAGTCTGTTGTTTTTTTTGTGCAGAATTTCTGCCAGATAAATGATCGTAAACACACTGAAAGAGCGACGATGTTGACAAAAGGCAAACGCCGGGTTTGAACAAACGTGGCTCAAATGTGTCGGCAAATCAACTCTTGACAAGTCGGGGGAACGTGGCCGGTGTCAACGGAGCTGATTTATGAGTGAACTCAGAGACCTGCGCGCTGTAGCTCAGGAGCCGCAGGGCCTTCTGCACAGAGCGTATTGACGGAGCCATTGATTAGCTGTCAAATTTAGAAGGTAAAGGGGCAGTTACACCATACTTTCAAATCAATCAACAGGGCTCAAAGTCGCTCCGTAAACGCGTCGCGGTATGTGGCCGACGCGCGGAGGCGGCGGCGTCCCGCCAGGCGGGTGTTGGAGACGCCTCAGGGTGCAGGCAGTGAGATGGTAGGAGGAAGAACAAATGATTAAAATTAAAACGATAGTTCTCGTTGCGGCGACAGACGGAAAAATGTCAATCTAGTTGGGGTCCGATTATCAAATACTTTGATGAATTGAAAACTCTCTAGATTGAACTATTTCTGTGACCTTTGATGGTTTTTGTTTTTTTGTTTTACAGGAAGGGAAAAGAAGCTATTTAAGTTGTCTAGACGCTGTTGTAGGAACTAATAATAGCAATAATTCACTCATTTCTGGTTCCTGTTCGACTGCATTACCTCCTACACTATTTTTACCTTTGTGCAATACTTATACAATACTATTAATACTGCAATATGTTTTTTTTAAATTGAAGCAGTGTGATTTGTTCGATTTGTTCTGTGTTGGGATGGGTGAAAAAATTAAAAATAACGTGTTTAATGTATAACTGTATACTCAGCTTTTGAGAATAAACACAATTCCCCCCCCAAAAAAAAAATTGAAATGACAGTTAACTGTGATTTCTTGGGGTTGAACAGCATCCCGCTTTTAAAGCAGTCGCCGTGTTTATTATGCACTGAAAACGGTCTCTGGGGGTAAAGTCTGATGTCGTAGGAGTTGTTCGATGGAGGAGGAGGGAGAGGAGGAGGAGGAGTGCGACAATGAGACGGAAAAGCTTTTCCTTCCCCTCCAAAAAAAAAGAAGTAAAGGAAGAAAGAAAAAAAAGAAACTCGAGGGCATTTGAAGAGGGCGTTTTTTTCTTCTTCTTCTTCCCTTTCTCAACTTTAATTACAGGCCCGTTGTCAGATCTCTCTCCAGGAGCTATAAATTGGAGGGGAGGTGGTTGCAGTAGAGACTGAGCAACTCTTTTCCCAGTCTCCACGTCTCTTTCACTTTTCCCTTCACAAACACGCAACAAGCCAAAGCTCGCAGAAAGAAAGCGGCGCACGTACACGGCGGCTGGAAAACATTTCTCACGTGCGGCGAAGGGAAGCGACACAACCGATGGAACGCGGCGAGCGCTGGACATACCCAAAACATTTAAAGTAGGGTTTCGTATTTGGGTTCAGAGGCTGAGCTCGTCTCACACGTTCACCCCATAATGACCAATTGACAGTGTGTACACACACACACACACACACACACACACACACACACCTAATTTAGACCCTGTTTACACAATGGGAAAACGCATATATTTTCCTCAGGGTTCTTACACATTTTGATCAATGGATTTCCATGACTTTGAACCAAATTTCCATGACCAAACTGAAATCTCGGTATATATTAAAAATGTTTAGAAAATGTTGCGTATTTAGAGCGTATGCCGGCTTAAATTTTGAGCGTCTTTCTTTAAAAAAAACACAAGAATTATGTCAAACTTGGCGTAAATGAACATTGACAATGACTTTCATGATTTAAGTTTTTTTTCCATGACTTTCCAGGTTTTCCATGACCGTACGAACCCTGTATCATGCGTTTTGGCCTTTCATTTACACAAACGGAGGTTTTATCACGGAAAACGATCATTTCTAAAAACTCCGGCCAAAGTGGAGATTTCTGAAAACTCTGTCTTTGTTTTTGCATGTGAACGAGGTCAAACTGAGTTTTAGGTGGTCAAACGTCACAGTGTGCGACTAAAGATGCTTCACGTCATGCGAGCGTCCTATGGGGACGTATGCGGACGGCGTATTTATGCGGGTTCATATAAACAGAAACCTTTTTGAAAACAACCTTGTGTGTACAACGTTATTTTAGAAAACAGAGGGGCAGAAATATTTGTTTCTGTAAATACCCGGCTATGTGTAAAAGTGGCCTCAGATTCTCTCTATTGAAGCAAACCAAAACACTCGTCATTCCGCGGACGGTGATCAAGACAAACGCGACAGACTCCCCCGTGCAGCATTCGCCCCTCGGGACCCGGCGTGCTCTCCTGCGCCCTCAAATAAAGGCTGCCACATGAATAACAAATAGCCGTACGGCGCAATTTAGCGTCCCCGAGATTTATTGCCGAACGACAGCGGAACGGTGGGAGTCTGTTACATTTTCAATTACCCTCGACGTCCCAGTGCGGGTGTGTTTAGTTTTAAAATACGATTTCCTCTATTGCGCGTGCCCGCCGATACGTTACGCGTGTAAACGTGACTGATATGAGGCTGGTGTTAATGTCGATATGGAAAGGCAGCGATAATGAGAGAGGGAAACATAAATCTAATATAAGCGGGCGGAAAATAATAGATCAACATAATGTTGGGAGGAGAGTTGCTGTGGGACAGTGTGTATTATACGATATGCCTTGGGAGTAGCTATACTTCAAAAATAATTAGGAATTGGTTATTAAAGTTGAGCAAGCAGATAACGGATTAAAATGAATACAGTGTGAAGACAATGCATTCAAACTGCTGTTGCTTTTAGAGATTTTGCAATTTACTAATTTAATCTAGAAATCTATATCTGGATTAAAACACAGATTAGCACTTTAGTGGCTCTGGAATAGCTCTTATTGTGGTACTTTTGACTATGATGAGGAAATGTTACTTTCAGTATTCTGGTTGTTCTTAGTTTGTACTCTAGGTTGAAATGCACTTATTGTAAGTCGCTTTGGATAAAAGCGTCTGCTAAATGACACGTGATGTAATAAAAATCTGTCCACGAAAACAAGAACAAATCCGCAGGACTTTTCAATTTAGTTGAAGATCCTCTGATGCCGCCGTCAAGATGTCAGGTTATGAAACATATCTGCTCGACCAGATTATGGGAGAAGCGGCGTCCCCAGTTCACCTCCATCAAAACAGTGAGGCGGTCCCAAAGCAGCGAGCTGCCGGCCCGTTTCCCTGACGATGGGCGACACCGAGGCCAGAGGCCCCGTCGCCCTGTCACAGCCGTCGTCTGGGAGACCAGACGGCGTGAACGTGTGAGCACACACAGCCAACACGGGAACGTCTGAGCGTGAACCCGGCGAACAAAGAGGAATCTCATCGCGTGGGAACGCTGAAATGTGTGTGTGCAATAAAAAAAAAAAATTAAACTTCTTCTTCTGTATCTCAGTTTCCAAATTGAGTGTGATGATAATAGACAGGTACGAAAACCAATGCAGTCGTCTGAACTAAAAGTAATCATAGCACCACAGTCGGTGCTGTTGCTTGAGGTGGCTTTGATCATGCCCGTACTGGACTGCTTCATGACTCTTTGGCACGTACCCATGCACATGGGAGAATATCACCACTTCCATACGTTACGTGTTCATTCATGCTCGAACCGTTTGTTTCTCTGGTGTTGTGCTTTGCAGCAGCAGCAGCAGCAGCGCCCCTCCCCCCTCCCCCCTCCCCCCCCTCCTCCATCACCGACTCCCTCATAAGGAGCCGATATCCTCCTTGGAACAAGCCTGCAGCTCCTGAGTGAGAGTACAGGAGGCGACGAGCCTCCTCCTTTGTCCGTACGTCGACCCCCAAAGCTCTTCCGGTGTCCCTTCCACCCCCCCCCCCCTCTCTCTCCTCCACCAATGGACCGGTGTAATATCCCATTTTTGGCATGACACCTTTGACACGCCGTGCTGCACCGGGCCGTGAAAGCTGTTTGTCTGCTGGCTTTACCGCCTAAGAATGTCCAACAGCGCCAGTAGCACATGTGTGACACATCCCCCCGCCCCCCCCCACACACACACACACACACACACACACACACATCCTCTCTTGTGGCTCGGGGTCCCCAATTCCCCATGCAAGATAATTTGCATCTCATTACCCGCCGTAAAACAAACAGTGCATGGCGGCGGTGTGTACGGTGTGCACACGTCTGGTATCCGTGTCTGAAGGCGTCTCGAAGAGCAAATGGCGTAGTGCGTTGTGTGTGTGTGTGTGTGTGTGTGTGTGTGTGTGTGTGTGTGTGTGTGTGTGTGTGTGTGTGGGCAACTCTACCCGTGTCAATGCGGGTTAAAGCACCTGCTGCGCCATTGATTACAATGTCCAACTGTCGCTCAGCGGGGCGCAAACAGGGTGGCGGACGATGGCCTTTCCTCGCCGCCGCCGCCGACCCCCCCCCCCCCCCCTTATCTCCATTTCAAGATCCGTCTCTCACCTGGGTGTGTGTTGTGTGTGTTGTGTGTCGTTCACAGCTCGAGTGCTCTCTTTGAAACGCGTCCGGCATTACGCATGCAAACAGACATGCAGGCGTTCAGACACACAAACATACGTGTGCTGCATCCTGAACACGGGCAGACAGACGCAACACGCAAGAAAGAGGGAGGAGCTTGGGGGTTCAGAGGTGAAGGAGGGGGGGGGGGGTGAAACGAATGACATCATGGGTACCAGGGCAGGCAGAACGCCAGGTGTGGGGCCTTTAATGCAAGTCATACACTCCCCCCGCCCCCAACACACTCTACACTTTCAAACAAAACAGGCAAAACGTGCCCAAGATACGTGTGTAATATCCAAAGTGAGTTGGGTGGAACATGGCAGGCATTCTGCTCCGCGGATGCCACAGGGGAGCCATCCTGGCACCGGCACGCTGCACACCAGACAATGGGGGGGGGGGGGGGGGGGGGGCAGAATGCCGTGTGTGTGTGTGTGTGTGTGTGTGTGTGAAAGGGATGGGGGGGAGGTGGTAATCCACCCCGTGCACAAATAAGGACGCCCCTCCAGCTTCCGGGGCCTTTCTTTTGTTGACAAGGGGCCACAATGTCGCTCAATATTCGACCCGACAAGCACAGCAAATCACCGCGACGGAGCCGAGTGTCAAGAGGAAGTGGGTTTGTTTGCTTATTGAGCCGGAGCGAGCGAGGCGGCGGGGGGGGGGGGGATGTGTGAAGAAGGAAAGAGGAGAGCGGCAGACGAGGGAGGAAAAAAAAAAAAAAAAAAAAGGTGGCGCGGAAAGGCGAGCGGAATTTATTCAGGAGCGGACAAACAAAAGACGATTAGGGAGAGAGCGCCGCGACGGGCGCTCCGCTGCTCGGTGGATCGGAGACGCCGGAGAAACCACGTGGGCAATGAAACGATGGCGATGAGGAAGAGGAGGAGGAGGAGGAGGCTCCCGGAGAGGCGGATGCCTCCGACACCGGTTGTACAAGCCGACTGTGCGAGTGGGCGAGTGTGTGCTTTAAGAACAGGGACCGTGGATTGCTTGTGTGTGTGTGTGTGTGTGTGTGTGTGTGTGTGTGTGTGTGTGTGTGGGGGTGTGGGTGGGGGGTGGGTGGGAGAGAGAGAAAGAACCACAAGCTCCTTGAATACTCGTCCGCCCCTCACCTGTAAGGAAGGGAAAGAGGGAGGCGCCGCAGAGGAGGAGCAGCCCGGCACTCGTTTTTTATTGACGTTTATTTGTGTCCGCTCGTCACGTACAGCTGTCACTTCTTCTTCTTCTTCAGGTCCCCGAGGGAAAGAGAAGCCTCCCCCCCCCCGGGACACTTCCACACTCTCGGCGGAGAGGCTAATCACTTTTACTAGAGTGTCAGGACCGTGATGGAGCAGTAATGACTGCCATGATGGTCGTCATAATCCTCTTCCGCTTCCAATCACGTTGATGGTGTCGCGCCACCGAGAGGAGGAGACCCCAATCAATAACAGCAGAGCGGCGTCCCACGGATGAGCGGACGGGACGCCGCCGCCGCTGCTGCTGCTGCTCTTCACCGCCTGAGTGCTACAGCACCCCCCACACACACACACACACACACACACACACACACACACAGTCAATTAACCAGATTCATTAACCAGCCGATAGGTCTCGCTCAAAATCAATTTGGACCCCCATCTCTGAGCCACATAAATCCAGAATGTGAAAAAAACAGAAAAGGAAAAAAATAATAAAAACACTGACACTAATCACACGTAAATAAATGGCATGCATTAAGTGGACATTTCATGGTCCGTGTCAAACCGTTCATTTTCTCATTTCCCGAGCCATTATCAGTCGCTCCTCCCACTCTCCAGAGAAATTAAGACGACGAAGAAGAAACCTCACGCTCGTCACACCTGAATAACTCCCGCGGGAACGTCGCAGAGCGCCTTTTTACTTGATTTCTGGGATTTCATCACCAGGAATCGGCATCAACAGGACTACTTTCAACACCTCTTGTACATCACGCGTGGTCTTGCTGATCCGGGAGGTCGGACACACATTCTTTCCATCTGTCCAGGTTGGACTTGCACTTTGTCCGTCTGTCAGTTGATGATTGTCTGTCCGTCTGTTGTCAGGTCTCTGTATGTCTCGACTTTGCTGGCCGTTTACTCCGCCTGCGTGTCTTCTCTTGTCGTTCACCTGTTTGCAGCTATACATCACATTTAGTCTGTATGCTTTTATGTTGCGTCTCTGTTGTGATGTTTTTATTCTGTCCATTTTAGCATTGTTCTCCCTTATTTTATTTGCTTTGTCTGTCGATTGTATTTATAATCTTATGTTTTTAGGTTTGCTCTTACCATCAGTATCTTTGGGACTGCAGATGAAAAATAGCCTCTTGGCTAACTCTGGCACATTTACATTAATGTTTTTATCAATGTGCACTGTCCCTTATTAAATAAACCATATTAAAAAAAATTAAAAAACATGCGTATATTCACATAAATCCCATACTATGTGTAAAAAAAAAGAAAAAAGGACACGCGCGATTCATTATCCCAAGGTAAAGGACGCCATCTCCTGCCACCGCCGTCGAGCGGTCACTCGCTCCTCTCTAAGCTCCGGCGGTGATGGAGCCTCTCCTGGCAGCATGGTGATGCTGGGAGACACTTACAATTTCATTCGCATTCATCACCCCTCTATCCTCTGCTCCTTCGCAGCCCATTCACCGGATGGCTAAAAGAGCCCTTTAAATATTGAAAAGACAGCTCTAGTTTTTTTATTCCCTACAACAGAATAGTATCCAGAGTAACAGAAAGCCCATGAAGGTCACTAGGCTAATGTGCTAATGCAATAATACCCAGATCTGTAGCGTCACATTACAGTAACTCTGCCCAATCTGTTTAGCCCATATTACCTTGTCAGGGCTTAGAACAATCCTTTGAGGATTAAGTGGAGGCCTGTGGAAAAGCGTTAATCTGGGCCACAGGAGCGGCCGCCGCGGAGAAACAAAGGCCGAACCCGAGGGCCTTTCTCTGAACTCCAGCCGACCCGGTGACCCCGACGCGGCCCGGTCTGCAGACACAACAGGACACGCAACCGCGTACGTGACGGGTCGGCTCCAAGCGAGTCGACCCGAGCCAACGGGTTCTCGTTCCCCTTTGAATAGTAACAGGGTCACCTCGATGGGCGCACACGGCCAGGCAGCCTATATTTAACCTGCTGCCAGCCGGCGGGCAATGACATACTAATATAACTCTGTTGAAAGCCGATTTGCTTAGGTGTTAAACCGATGCTTGGAGTTGGGGGGAGGGGCGTTGGCGAAAGGCTCGGTTGAGAGAAAAATAAACCATATGGAAGATGATGAATTATGATTCATGTTTGTGTTTTTTTTTTTATTTAAATTTAATTGTCTGATTGTCCGTATAGTTGGTTGTTTTGTAATTTTTGTATTTATTCGTTTTTGATTGTCTGGTGTAACTTGTAAAAACTTAAAAGAAAAAGAAAAATAAACTCGGTGCATCCGTTTCATGAGGAGAGTCAAACCTCCCACTGTCCACCACCAATACACCATAATTAACCCCGCGGCCACGCTCACGGTTGACTATTAAAAGATGAGCTGAAAGGGTTATTTTTTTTTTTTAAAGGGCATAATTAAGCACGCAAGAAGCTCTTCTGCTTAAGATACGGGACGAGAAGGGTGGATGCAGAACAGTGCAGGATTCAAAGTTTCCAGAATGAAAGCCTTCAACAGACTGCCACTTCGCTTGGAGATCAAGAAGAGGGGGTTGGCCAGTTGGCTGAAGATGTATAGCCGTATGTGTGTAATTTGGCTTTAAATTGACCCCCGAGAGTTGGCCAGGATAAGCACATTTCCCATGCAAATTACACACGGGCGAACACAAATATGAACCGTTGCTCATGAAGTACTCCAGAGTGACGCTGTAGATCTCTCACGGCGTTCCACCATGCAGCAGCAGCACGGGGCAGCATCCCTCCACTAGCCTTCTCTCTCGCTCACCCGATGCTCAACAACAGTAATGTCCTCCATTATTACCGCTGTAAACATCAAACCTACAGGCTGCTGGCCGGGGAAACATCCCGCCCATTATCCGCTCCCCTATAACGGAGACAATAGAGCACGGGCGGGGAGCAGAGATCGAGCATCCTATTTTCTGGCAGCCTATTACAGGGGGGACTGTTTCGGGGGGCTTGATGATGAATAAATCATTTCAATATGGCTTTGGTAGAAGGGGCAATTAGACGCTGCAGCTTGAGGCTAATCAAATCTAAGACTCCCTTCCCTTCCTTGGCATCCATTAGAACGGGGCGGCGGGGCCGTGGGTGAAGAGGAGACTCCAAACATTGGTGGCCTCTGCCTTCCTGCAGCCACAGTGCACGGCTGCTCTTCCGCCCGCCAGGTTTGTTTACTGCAGCTCTGTGGCGCGAGTGGGTCTGCACTGCGTGTGTGTGTGTGCGTGTGTGTGTGTGTGTGTGTGTGTGTGTGTGTGTGTGTGTGTGTGTGTGTGTGTTATCGGAGTAGCACTCATTTATACTCTGAAAACACTATTGTTTGCCCAAAGAGCTGGGAGAGAGAGGGCTGAGGGTCTACAGCAAACGAGGACCGCCGTAAGAGGATCGAAAAAAAAACTGAGATTGCCGCTTCGGGGACAGAAATCCGGTGTAAATCATCCCTCTAAGTGGGAGCACTGGTTTCATCGGTAAGAACACGTCACGTCTCGTAGAAAACTGATGTCATTAGCTTTAATAAAGGACAAAGGATGAGGTTTAACGTGACTGGGAGTCGGAAGGATGTCATTCAGTCATTACAACAAGGAGGGGCATTTGTTAAGAAGGTGTACTGGTGTTGCTATGGGTACAAACAAAAAGTCCCAAGGGACACAAAGAGGCGTGAGGACGCACACGAATAGACCGTACTGGAAAAAAAAATTAAAAAAAAAGAAAGTTCTCACTGCCTACATTCCTTCCCCGTTTATCACACATCTTCTCTTAACCACACACACACACACACACACACACACACGCCTTAACAAAAGCTAAAAATAACACAAAGCATCCAACTATCAAAAAGAAAAGAGCCCGTCGGTGTTTGCCAACTTACACCAGTGTGACGCCGACTGGTGTTGACTCGAGTTAGAGCTTACACAGGAGCACACTCCTCGTCTCCTCGTCTCCTCGTCTCCTCGTCTCCTCGTTGGAAAACTGGGATGGTTTGGTGGCTCAGTTAGCCGAGAGGAGGCGATTGGCATTAATAATCCTGAGCATCATCAATAAATCAGGCAACCGGTCCTTTAAGGGGCCGTGTTCGTCCCCACATCAACACGATCCGGCGTGCTGTGAGCGACGCGGGACGGAGAGCAGCGAAAGGCCGAGGATGGAGGAAGAGCTGGACGACGGGACGTTGGAATGAATACCATGTGAATGAGAGGGGAGAGAGAGAGAGAGAGAGAGAGAGAGAGAGAGAGAGAGAGAGAGAGAGAGAGAGAGAGAGAGGCCCATTTAGTCGCTCGACGTTGGAGGACAAACCCAGAGCGTCTCAATTCTTCACAAAAAATGAATCGTGCGCTCGTATGTCGAGGAAGTGGACTCTGTAGGTCTGTGTGTATGTGTGTATTATTGCCACCACACAGCTCCTCACCACCACCTCTACCCTCACACACACACACACACACACACACACACACACACACACACACACACACACACACACACACACACACACACACACACACACACACACACACACACACACACACACACACACACACACACACACACACACACACACACACACACACACACACACACACACACACACACACACACACACACACACACACACACACACACACACACACACACACACACACACACAGGGGCTGAATTCCTAAGTAGGGGAGTCTGCCTGCCCTGCACCAGGGGAGTAAATTATTTATCATAGGCCCTGTGCAGCGTGTCAGCAGCTCCACGGGATGAAATGATATTTATGGAGCCCCCTGGGCAAGGGTGGGGAGGACAGAGGAGAGATAGAATTAGGGTTAGGGAAGAAAGGCTGAAGGTACAAAAAACACATGTATGTATATATAAGTAGCACATAGAAGGGGGACGATGCCGCAGCAGAAAAGAGGGGGAAAAGAAACCGGAGAGATAACCGTCAGAAAGCAACTGTTGGCTACGAAGCGTGATGATCGGGGAACCGGCCAGCGCCCTGCGATATAATACTGGGTTCTTACACATATTGACCAGTGGATTTCCAGGACTTTTCCAGGACTTTTAACCAAATGTCCATGACCTAACTGAAATCTCGGTAAAAACATGAAAAATGTTGAATTTTTTTTTGTATTGAGAGCGTATGCCGGCTTATATTTTGAGCATCTTTCTTTAAAAAACATTTCAAACTCGGTGTAAATGAACACGTGATTATAACAACATTTCCATGACTTTTCCAAACCTTTTATGATTTAAGTTTTTTTCATGACTTTTCCAGGCCTGGAAATGACCATTTTAAAATTCCATGACTTTTCCAGTTTTTCCATGACCGTACGAACCCTGACTATACATGTTGGACCCATACGAGTCGGCATGGATTATGAGACGCTGGTTGGAGCCCACAGGTCAAATATGACCGTTTCTCAGAGGGGAATGTTTCGGGGCCGTATCCGTCTGAATTACAGTTTGCTTTCATCCCAATATTGTGACACTAATTACAAACCAAGTCACACGTTCCTAAAAGGCAGTCGTCAATGCAACAAACAGACGAGTGGAGGTTTGAGGGAATATGAACACGGTGCAGCCAGACGGCGTTGTGTCATCTCCAGTGGGATGCGGGGATCATCTAAAACAGCCGTGTAAGCAGCGGACCAGACTCCAACCCGTAAGCCACGGACACACCGTACTATACAGCTCACTCAAAACCCCAGAATGCACCACAAGCAAAAAATGTAGTGGATCACCAACAGTCACTCAAGTTACAATAACAAGAAATCAGCTCTTTTTGGAAGTCAAACTGGGAAAGTTTGAATTCCCCCCAAAGGCCAAGATCACCTTCTCCCCCAGTCACAAGTCACAACGTCCTATGGAGAACACTTGGGTTTCAAAATGGAGTTGGGTTACTTTGCACCGCAGCCTGCAGAGGCAGAGATCATTGTGGCGAGTTGGGGGGGGGGGGGGGGGGGGGGGGGGGGGGTCTGTCTCAGGGCCCTTTGAAAGGAAATGAGCGGGTGAGTCTAGTAAACAGCGTCCCCACTGGTCCCCATGGCGCCCGGGGGCTGCAGCAACACGTCGGCTGGCGAGGAGGAGGTCAACAAAATATATATAAATATATAAAAACACAACACATGGCGCCGTGCGGAGGACTCCAGCTCCATTTCTCCCACCTCGCCTCTCCGTGACATGCGCCTTCTTATCACTTAATAACCCCCTGGGTTCCTTTTCCCTCATTCCCTCCCCTGCTCTTCCTCACCATGCTCGTCTGCATCCCCCCCATCCATCACCCCTCCTCCTCCTCCTCCTCCTCCTCCCTCACTATCTGGTGGCAGATTGGCTGCGCGGACCTGAACATGCTCAGTGACTCACGGGGAGGGGGTGAAAGGTCGCGCCATCGCACTGGGGGATTCACTGCCATCATTAGGATGTAAATGGATGCCAGTGAGAAAGGATGGAATTGGCACCTGTGTGTGTGTGAGTGAGAGTGCATAATTCAAGCGTGTCTTCCCCGTGTGAGGGTGAGACGCCATGGCATCGCGACTGCAGTGGGGGTAATGGGATTCGGTTAATGACAAAATTAATTGAGGGTCTGACAGCAGCCGGTGCTGATAAGGCTGCTCCCTCTCTCTGTGTGTGTGTATACACTGTATTTAGTTTGTGTGTGTGTGTGTGTGTGTGTGTGTGTGTGCGCTCTGCATTAGCCTAGCCAAGGAGAGTATGGTTCCTCAGTGATAATACTCTCCACTGCCTTTGATAGCGTGGAAGGCAGAGAAGAGAGAGGGAAGGAGGAGGGGGGGGGGGGAGAGGTAAAGCAAAGGGAGAGCAATATAGATAGATAAGAGGTGCAGCCAGGAGAGAGAGAGAGAGAAAGAGAGAAAGAGAAAGAGAAAGAGAAAGAAAGAAAGAAAGAGAGAGAGAGAGAGAGAGATTAGGCGAGTGGGACACAGTACATGCCTGAGAGAGGCTGAGCTGATAGCGCCTGGGGGACGACGGGTGACGGGCGTGATGCTCGAATTTGCTGCCGTGCAACAAAGAATAATGCAAACCTCAGCAGGTATGTCTAGAACTAGAACAACCAGAACCAGAACCACAGCCTGTATCACTAACTGGACCTACTGGACGTCAGCAGCGCAGTGTACGCGTCTAATATGTTGTGTTTAATGTCCTTTCAAGTGTTATATTCAATATACTCTAATCAACGAGAGGCTGACATGTTCAGTGGAACCTTGTTTTTCTTCTTTCATATTTTCAGAATTAGAAAGTGTTGCCGAGTTTCTACACAAAGAATAAGGGACAATCTTTTGTTTACCAGAGATGTGCTCATAAAAATAAGTCTTCTTAATCGACTAATGAAAGGGGGAACTTGTAGCATTTAATTTTCCTTTCAGACGGCAACTTTAGCTACAAATAAAAGATGATAATATATAAAAGAGAAGCTTCAAGATTGAATCCATTAGCAATCGTATAAATCGTACCAGGGCTGAAAATACCAGACGATAATAATGACCGAAATTAAAGCGACCGCCGAGCCATAGCTCATCCCAATGTGCTCTGGATGAGCACGAACTACCCCCTAAAATAAGCCAAACAGATGCGCCACAGAGCCGTGAGGGCGTTACGTGTCAGGTGACATTAAACATGTTGCCTTCAAACGCCGCACCTCGTGGAAATCGGCGAAAAACAAGCAATTATACAGCGTTTTAATCACATCCCGAGCCTGGCCCGGGTATCAGACTGGCAGGACACATTTTAATCTGCCCAGTGTGTCTGCGAGATAAAGGTGTGGCGTCAGTGATGTGTGTGTGTGTGTGTGTGTGTGTGTGTGTGTGTGTGTGTGTGTGTGTGTGTGTGTGTGTGTGTGGGTTGTGAGGCCAACATGAGTGGGAACACACACACAACATGCTCATCAGGATGAGCAGCACCGGTCCTCACTGAATGGTGTGGCAACAGCCTTTGTCTGCGTGCCACAGATTGTTCTGCTGTGTGTGTGTGTGTGTGTGTGTGTGTGTGTGTGTGTGTGTGTGTGTGTGTGTGTGTGTGTGTGTGTGTGTGTGTGTGTGTGTGCCCGTCAGCATGTTCAAACACGGGCATCTGTGTGGCAATTTGTTTGCATCCTTTATTTGCCCACAGAATTGCTTTTGTGTCTGAGTGTATGCACATTTGGTGGAAAAGAGCTATCTGCTCTGGAAGAAAAAAAAAAAAAAAAGGGGGGGGGGGGGGGTAGTTTGGTCTGCCGGGCACTTCAAAGCCGCCTGTGGCTGGCTGATTGGCTGCCTGAAAATCCCCCCCGAGGGGCACGCACACCCCGGATTTGATTACAACCCTAATAACGCGCTGCGCATTGGCAACGTGGCGAACGCCTCGCCGCTCCATCAGACGGGCGCTCGCCCCGAGACGGACGCCGGTCAGAGGGGTCGCGTCATCCATCGCACGGGTACAAAATAATAATGATAATGCGTTGTTGTTTTTAAACAACACATTATCATTTGCAAGTTGTTGTCCTTGGATAACAGAAGACGGACCAATGTGCCCACGGATGTTTATGCAAATGCGAAACTATTATTCCCGTGCACACGATCCCTCCCATCCTCCCCGAACCATGAATCACTTTCACATCAATCACCCCCCCCCCAACCATCCAACATTTAATATTTTCCTGGCAACCCGTCACCGTTTTATTCCAAGCATAACAAAAAACCCACCTCCGCTCCCCTCTCCGGTCCGCAGACATATTTCGTGGCACGGTGACATTTGCTCCGAGAGAGCGCGTCCCCGTTTCTCCCCCCCCCCGGCCCTGATTTCTCGAGCCAGTGGGATGATCATTAATTACCGCGGAATGGGCCCGCTAATGGTCGTCTGCGCCGCTCTCCTACTCCCGGCCCCCGCCGCCTCCCATCTCGGGGTCTCCATGGCGACCTGTGGCTGAGTGCCTAGGGGCCTTTTACTAGGAAGTGGATGAGGTATAATGATTGGAGGGCGGGCCTGACCCCTGCGCTTCCTGCGCCACTTGACTAGGCACAGTGCTTATTAATGGACAATTCCTCTGGCCCCTCACAAAGGCCCTGATTTACTAACAAGTTCAGGAGGCCCGACTGGACGGATCCTAAAGGACCGTCTCAGGTGGCGAAAGGCGTAAGTGTGTTTTGGGGTAAAAGCCGCCGTCAATTACTGCGCCGGAGTCCCTTAGTATAGTATAGTGGAGTCTCCGGTGACATGTGCGTCCATCACAGTCACTTCTCGCCCATAGAGAGATTTACTGACGCGGGGAAAAGGGCAGAGGAGTAGCTTCAGTTGCCGTTTCTTTCGCCGCGTGACGCCGAGCGAGAACCTGTTGAAGCCGCTCGTAAAACCAGGGGGACGTATTGGCTTTATCTAACATTTAGGGGGAGCAGGGGGGTCTGATCTCATCACTTAAAACAAATACAAATAAACGCGCTCAGCTGCCTCCCCAACAAAAAACGGCCTGTATCCCATGACAACGACGGGGAGCATATGGCACACAACAAATTCAATATGAATGTAAATGAAGCTCAAATCAAAATACGGTATCAGATGGGGGGGGGGGGGGTGCTCATGTAGTTTTTCCGAGTGGATTTGAGACGCGTTTAATTTCCAGCCGACGAGAAACAATTCAAAGCGCCACTGAAGCCGCCGCCCACTCCCGATTTTGTAAGCAAACTGCACAAAAAAAAAGGGGGGGGAGGGGGGGGGGGAGAGAGCGTCTGCCGCCAGATAGCAAGCTGACATTCAGCAGAGTGATTTTAAGCCGTTTGGAGCTTAGCAAGGCCACTTGATGCTGGGAGATTACAATCCCTTGTTTCCATGTCGCCTCCTCCTCACAGGCGTCTGTCCTCCGCGTGCACAAGGTCAAACGTCTCCGTGGACGGATACTCCGGTGCCGTTGCCCACGGCGGCGAGGCTTTCTAACCAACAAAAAGCTCTCTCTCTCCTCCGAGCCGGTGTACGTGGAATTCTACGTATTATTCTCGAGATGAATCGCTCCCCTCATTCCGTGTACACACCGAACAGACAACCGCTGGCCTCCCCGTCTGGAGCTCAGTGGTCTTTTACCAATATTAATGAGCGTCGGAAGGGATCAATAGGATGACAGGAAGACAGATTGCCTCGGGTGGAGAGGGGAGGACGCTCCCGTGAGGAAATGGGAAAACAAATTCCGATGGGCGACGCTCCCGAGCCTGAAACCCCCCCCCCCTTACTCCTCCACCTGCTACGCACCGTCCTCCCAGCATCCTCTGCGGGGTGTTAACTCACTTGAGAATTCTTGCAGGCATCCGTTTATCTCTCGGGCTCCGCCGCTTTAACTGTAAAGCCCATAAAAAAAAAAAATGTAAAAGCCCAGCAGCTACTCGATAGCAATTGAGGAGTTTGTTCGGAGCGTGTTCGGATCACGTGGTCAGCAGAGGGCGAGACCTCCGGCTGAAGATAAACGCCATCACGGCCACGTGAGGGATCACTCCGGTCGGGAATGGCGTCCCACTCCTCGTTCCAGGAGGATAATCCCACAGAAGTGGACGGCGGATACGATTTCCCCTCTTTGAGCGCCCGTTAGCCGAGAGTCTCGCCGCCCTCCTCTGCCCTTTGATATCGATTTTGTTTTGCGTGTGTTGTACTCCGGTTCGAGCGTGACAATCTCTGACGGGGGGGATCCAAACCAAGACCGGCGTCTGATGCTGAGACTACCCACTCAGACACACACACACACACACACACACACACACACACACAAACTTAAGTCCCTCGTTTCCTTTGCTCGCTCAGATCGGGTTTGGGGCTGCGTCAAAATAATATTCAGATAGGATTCGTGGCTCATGAATATCCGCATCTTCCTCGTTGGAGTAGCGACTTCAGTCAGATTAAAAGTACTGCGGAGGACGAGGATTAGCGTGGCATTAGCGCCTTTCAAAAGCCAAACGCACATATAGATATGATCCATCATCAGCCCACACACACACACACACACACACACGTTACTAGCGGTGTCACATGCATGTGCACTTCTGAGAGCGTTGCACAACGTGTCAACTGTTGTGCAACGGGTCTTCTGACTTTTCTGCGAATAGAATATTAAACCGGATTATGTTGTGTATATATATATATATATATATATATATATATATATATATATATATATATATATATATAAAAATCTCCTTCCCTCCATCTTGTTGCCCTCCTGAAGGGTGTGAGGGAGGGGGGATGGTCATGCTCCTGCATTCCTAAATAAACCTCTGCATTCCCACATCGCAGGTGAAAACAAAGTAACACAGGTGCTATTTAACTAATCGGTGTGCGCTTGCTAAAGTCGCATCGATGGACTTTCGAAGCATTCAGGCGAGGATTAAAAAGAACCGGTGAACTGAGTATCAGAGAAAAGCAGAACATTAAAAGAAGCTTGAGACGTGGCGTTTAGGGATCAAATGACAGATGCACCATTAAAGCGACAATCGAGATAATAGGAATAAAACAAGCCTGTGCACGCAGACGTGTCAACAACAGGCAGTATGCACTCACCCCCCCCCCCCCCCCCCTTCATTCAATAACTCTGCAGCATTATATTTGTCGTTCGTTTGTTGTCTGCAGGTTTCCGTCGGGGGAAAACAACAAAAAAAACGGGGGGGAAAAAACGCGGTCATACCCGGCGGCTGCAAAAAGAAAGAAGAAAAGGTGGCTGTGTCTGGGATGATGACTGTTTGGGTGCTGCAGGGTGTGTGGCCAGCGCCACCATGATGTATGCACACCTGCCACGGCTGCTGGCTGAAACTGTGTGTGTGTGTGTGTGGGGGGAGGGGCAAAGGGAAGGGAAAAGGGAAGGCCGGGGCAGGATGGAGGTAGGGAAGAGGAGGGGGAGGGGGGGGGGGTGCAGACGCCTTCAGGGGGAGGGGGGCTAGAGAGCCGTATCCATTATTAATGGTGGTTTGGTGTACGGAGAAAGAGATCTAATGTGGCCGCCAAGGTTGCGGCGCGTGTGTAATCGGCAACGACAGATTCTCTCACTTAAGTCGCTCTCATTCCCCGTTCTCCTCCGCACACTATATCCACACTCCTCTCCCAGTACGTCACACACACACACACACACACACACACACACACACACACACACACACAGCTTTCCTCAAACACAACACTTGCATTTAACAGAGATTATCCTCAACACAACAAGTTGCACAAAAGAGGAGATGTGCGCTCGTGAGTCAATGACGGGATTTGATGACGCCAAAACTGGGGTTTGAGCTTCTTTGGGAATGTTGCCAATAAAGCTCAGACTCCAGTGTGTGACTGGATCTCTGTTTGTTGTTGATGTCCCCGTTCAACCCCCAAGTGAAACGCAGCATACTTGACTAGATATGCATTTTAGCCTTTCGACTTGTCCCCCGTTCACACGATAACACAAAAAATAAATGCCCAATACATTTTTCCAGACGGATATTTTCGTGCACGCACCGGATTATTGCCCCCATCCTTTACAACGGACCTGATGAGGTTTGATTTTTGATAAAAGCTCAACACTTCAGCCTCGCTGCCCGGTGAGAAGGGTGGCGGGAACAATGGAAATCAGGAAAGGGGAAAACAGTGTTAAAATAAAAACAAGACACAACGGAGGCCCCGCTGAACCCCAGCTACCGCCTGGTGTCGCAGGTACATGGAGAGAAGCCCTGTGGCCCCACACCAGCTGGGGCGGGGCCACATAAATGCACCGCCGTGACCAATCTAATGCAATTACACACATCGAGGTGTTGGGGGGGGGGGGGTTGACAGAGAATGATGAAGCAACATCAAACGCACGGTTGATAAATGGAAAGCACAGAGCGGCTGACCAGAGGAGGAGTCGGAGGAGGAGAGAGGAGCGGGGGGAGGGGGAGGCGGTTATTGATTGTGCTGCCTGTGTTCTCGTTGCGAGGAGGATGACGAGGGGCTGGGCGGGGGGGGGGGATGTGTGAAGAATCGAGGGCAGGGTTCGCCTCGCGGGCAGCAGTTAAAGCCTGCGCGCCCCTCGAGAACACGGCAAACTGGCCTCCAACGAGCGGCCCATTGGTCACACTGAATATTTGATTGACACGCGCACACAACCAGTAGCTTCCACTAACACCCCATCCAACCCATCCCCCCCACCCACCCCCACACAGCAAATAAAACACAACAATGAATCCAGGGGCTGATTGAAATTCAAAAGCGCCAGCCTCTGACGCCACGGGCGAGGATAGTGGCGGGCGGAGGGAGGCGGCGGGGGGAGTTGTGGCTCGCTAGGGCCCCATAAAAAAAATAAAAAAGCAGACGCTAAATCACTTAACAACCCTTAAATTAGTTGCCGGCGAATCTGCTGGGACTCGGGGACCGAGCGCGGTGCTACGCCTCGCGCAACCACCCCGCGGGCTACAGCGACAAATACATGAATAAGAACAGGGAAGATGGCCACGACGCAAAGAAGTCCCGGCAAACCCGCATCATGTGACGCGAGCGGCGCCCCTAACGGACGTTAGCGGACGGAGCGCCGCTGGGAAGGACCGCCGCCTCGCCTCTCGCCGCACCAGCGCCCAAGATCAATCCGTCGGAAATGAGGACACGAGCGTCTGGCGGCCGACAACGCCGCCTGTGCATCTCATTTTCTCCGAGGGGAGCTTAAGCCGCGGGATTTATCGCCACCTCTGATCTCATTTCCTTTTCATATGCTCGTAAATCCCAGGTAAAGCAGACTGTGGGGACGATGGTCAGCCACGCTCGGATTGGACCCCTGGAATTAATCTGGGTAAAGCCTCAATGCTAACCTGCTTAGGGGGTAAACCAAATATCAATTACACTAAGCATAAAATGTGGGCCAGATAACCACTGATCCCCTCACCCAACAATTAAACCAGAAAGGCAATCTGGAAGCCGGTTCATTGGATTCTTGGTGTATAATTGCCACATATTACATTAAAGCTTCGCAGATGCTCACGGAAGAAGAAGAAAAAAAGACAGCTAATGGAGAGAAAGTGGACACACACACACACAGTAATCTAAATCCCAACAACATTACCAATCTTCTGAATGCAGGTCAGCTCGAATACGCTCCTGCACTCAAGGGCAAAAACAACTTTCCCCTGCAGGGCTTCTCAGGTGACGGCTTAAGCGACGCCGTCTGGCGACCACACACACACACGCACACGCACACACACACGCACACACACACACACACAAATGAGGATGTTGCAGCCAGTGAACGGGTTGACCCCGACGACTGAGAATGGATTCACAAAGCGCACGCGGTGTGACAACAATGAGTGACGGGTTTGTTTTCTCTTATAGCAACTCTTCCACAACTCTTCCACAACTCTTCCACAACTCTTCCACAACTCTTCCACAACTCCTTCACATTTCCAGGACCAAATTGAAATCTCGGTAAAAACACGAACAATTTAGAACATTGTACGTATTGAGAGCGTCCGCAGACTTATATTTTCAGCGTTTTTATTTAAAAAAACATTAATTATTTCAAACTCGGCGTAAACGAACATGTGATTATAACACATTTCCATGACTTTTCCAAAACTTTTGTGATTTAAGTATTTTCCATGACTTGTCCAGGCCTGGAAATGACCATTTTAACATTCCATGACTTTTCCAGGTTTTCCATGAGCGTACGAACCCCGTGTTATCCACTGGATGGAAGTGATGCAACCGGCATTATCCCAAACTGGGTCAGGTAAGACGCGGTTGAAACAGCCCAAAAGCATTTCATACAAGGGCCTCATTAGCAGATTGGTTTTTTCGGACCACACCTACCGTCGAGCTATTTTAGAAACCAACAAAGACGGAAGTTTTTTTGTTGTTTTTTTCAACCCACCTAGTTTGGTCAATTAGGGGCACAATGAGCATCCTGCGCTCCCGTGCGAGCGCAGTTCATTTCCTGCTATTATTGTTACAAGTGCTCATCCAGAAGTGGATGAAACGGGGAGCGGCCCAGACACTATTTACTCAGCGGGGAGAGACGCGAGTCCCCGGCTTCCTAATGGCTTCCTGCATTTCACACAAGTGTTTCCCCTCAGGAAATCTCATCGATACGGACCGCTGCCGCGTTAAACTAAAAACACAGCCCAGAAAAAACACACACAACACACCGTGCTGTAATTAAGTAGCTGTGGAAAAGTTTGTGTAAAAAAAACTAACAAAAAAAGTGATCCTCCCATTGAAAGAGGAAGCTGTGTGGAGAGTTTAACCTCACTTAACACCGACGACACGCCAGCCAGATACATCAAACGGTACACTACAGGGCCTGTTGCATTCACAGTGTGTGTGTGTGTGTGTGTGTGTGTGTGTGTGTGTTTAAGTCAACATTGAATATAAAAGAGCAGTTAGCCGACGAGCTGGAGGTCCCTTTTGCTCTACAACTGGGCCCAGAAGTCATTTCGTGGGGCCTTTGAACAAACTCCAGCAGACTCCTTGAGGTGCGAGCTTTCGTTGAGAAAAAATAAACTTTGCCCTGGGAAAAAAAACTGTTTGAGAGTTGCTTTCGGGGCGATACTAACACTAACCGTTTCCCTCTTGCTTCTAGCCTCTGAGAGAAGCTTCGCTAAACGCAACAAAGTGCCATCTCGACAATAAAAGCCCAGAGATCTAAATATTTAAAGTCAAACTCTGGGTATCGCGACATGAAGTAGATTTGAATGGCAACTGTAAATCAGAGCCGACCCATAAGCGCAGGATGATAATGGAACAAAATAACCTTTTGAATGCGTGGAAAATGTCCTTAACAGAAAAAGGGAAATACAGAATTTTAAGCGGGAAAGAAGCGTCTCCATCTTCAGGACCAGCAGCTGCATCTCACAGGGTTCTTACACATTTTGATCAATGGATTTCCAGGACTTTTCCATGACTTTTCCATGATTTTAAACCAAATTTCCATGACCAAACTGAAATCTCGTAATTAACATCACTTCTTTGGGAACATTGTGCGTATTGAGAGCGTACGTCGGCTTATATTTTGAGCGTCTTTATATATATATATTTCAAACTCGGCGTAAATGAACATGTGATTATAACAACATTTCCATGACTTTTCCCAAACTTTTATGATTTAAGTTTTTTCCATGACTTTTCCAGGCCTGGAAATGACCATTTTAAAATTCCATGACCGTACGAACCCTGATCTCATGCCATCTTCTCGAATATGAGAACGGGTTGACGCGGTGAACCTTCCACGGCGACCACGTGAACCGCAGGTATGTGTGCGACTAGCAGAAACACAGCCCATAAAATCCACACTTCCCCTCCCCCCCCCCCTCCCCGCCTAGCACGCGAGGAATGTCCTCCGGGCGCTTCGCTATCGGCGCTGAGCCAGGAGGGGCGATCCTCGCCTCCTCTTTGAAGTCTGGGAGGGAGACGGGCGCAAAGGGGAGCGGGCGGTCACCACGAGGGCGGACGGTTTATTTCTCCCTAGAAATTAATTACCGACGTAGCCGGTGTGGGGGGGGAAACCGAGCCTTGGTCTCTCTCTCTCTCTCCCTCCCTCTCCCTACTATGCAGGGTTCTTAAACATTTCGATAAATGGATTTCCGTGACTTTTCCAGGACTTTAAATCAAATTTCCATGACCAAACTGAAATCTCAGTATAAACATGAACAATTTTGAAAATTGTGAGTATTGATTGCGTACGCCGGCTCATATTTTGAGCGTCTTTCTTTAAAAAACAAATTAATTATATGAAACTTGGTGTAAATTAACAGGTGATAATAACACATTTCCATGACTTTTCCAAAACGTTTATGGTTTAAGTTTTTTCCATGACTTTTCCAGGCCTGGAAATGACCATTTTAAAATTCCATGACTTTTCCAGGTTTTCCACGACCGTACGAACCCTGACTATGGCCACTCGGGGCCACTCAGGGTGCGTGACACGGCCCTGGCCCAGAGACACTGCCCCGCCAGGCTGGGAATGCAGTGGCACGGTGGGGGGATTGGGAGCGGGACAAAGAAGAGGAAGAGGGGCTCATTGGGTTGGAGAGCTTCATTATTAAGCCCCCCCCCCCCCCCTGCAACAAAAAGCCCCCCCCCCCCCCCGAGCCCCCCTTTATAACTCAAGACCACTTCTGACGTCTTCTTTCGGAGGAGGAATGGACGTGTGCATCCCCGGCTTACTGAGTATTCCCGTCTGCCGGCTGAAGGGACCGTCGCCTCACGCGGAATGACGAGAAGCGCCCAAAGCCGACTTGAATTAAGCTGCTTTCACACCTGCTTAATTAGATAATGTTGGGTGAATTTTCATTTAGACTTGCTACACTTCGCTGCAATATTACACGGCATATGGCGCAAACAGACGTACGCTCTTTGATTGAATTTGTTCAGCAGGTGTCCTGAGAGATGATATGCTGATGCACTCAGGACTCATTTAGGCCCTCCAGGTAAATGGAGGAGGAGAGCGGGAGAGGCATTTTTGCCCTTTTCAAAACTGGTAAATTGAGCACTTTGACTGTTTGTTGCAGGGAAGAAGGAAAACGAAAAGGTTATCGAATGTCCTTCACGAGAGAAACCTGCATATTCACGTTCTCAATGGTCGTTACATGTTCATGTGGACGAGGTCACGTTTCATTAAGGAACTGAATACTTCTGCTGCATCCACCTGATCGTTATACTGGCCGTTAATTCAACATGTGCATTTATTTAATTATCTGCATCCAAACAATGAGATTAGAACAACACGCATTGCACACTGCACCACCCCCCACCCCCTCCAGGGCGCTGCCTTCCCCCACTTGCTTACCGACTACAATTAGTCAACAATTCAGAGAATCGATTCTTTAGGAGTCAATTTATCAAGGAAAGAAAAGCAAATGCAGAAAATATACCGGTTGTAATAATTTGCTGCTTTGCTAGGTCATAAAATATCATAGAACCAGAGGACATTTAATATCTTTAGCCTTTGGGTCTTGGATTCTATGAAATTCTGACTTTACCGACCAAACGATTAATCAACCAATCCAAAAAAAAAAAAAAAAAAAAAAAAAAGCAATAAGGACAGAAATTCTAATTCAGGCGTGGACAAAAAAAAAAAACAATACCCGTGTGGCGATACGGAGAGAATAAAGGAACGTCCGAGTCGTACTCATTAATGTTCATCTCCCCGTGTTCTTGATGGGACACCTCATTAAGAATCAGCTGGCAGCAGCTGGCCCGCTATCCCACCCCATTACCGCCCCGGCCGCGCCAAAACCCCCCCGCCATCGGCCCACCCCGGCCCCCCCTCCCCCTCCGCGAACACGTCCCCCGTGTCTCGTGTGACATCTGTGTCTCGGGGTCCTGTGAAGGAATGCCTGCTACCCCTCTGCAGGTGCTCTCTGCCGGCCGCCATCCATTCTGCAGCCGCGCTGGTGCTGCGTGACAGAGTGACCCGTCACAGGCTGAGGGGAGGGGGAGGGTGTGTGTGTGTGGGGGGGGGGGGGGGGGGGAGAGCGAGAGAGTCAAGGTTCAGGGGACAGTGGTTATGGAATCAAAGGAAATTCATGCAGCCGTTTTCCTTCGCTGCCCTTCGTGCACACTTCAAGCATCCTCACCTCTAGAAGCTTACGGCCGTGCCTTCATCCTCCTCATCCTCCTCTGCATCAGACGGGAGGAGGAAGGTCGCGTCTGTATTTAGACACGGCTCGAGAGACCGCGGCGTCCCAGATGCGGCTCTCGGGTTTCCGCGCGGCTGAGACTCGGCCGCGCGCCGCGTGTAATCCTGGCGCGGCGCCCGAGAACGTGAACGCAATTGGCCTCCACGCTCGCAGAGCCGCCCCCGAGAACGCCATCAAGAGGAGAGAAGCGCTCTGAGGACGCGGTCCCAATGTGACACGAGCGCAATCTCCCCCCGCGTCGTGCCGGCGACCCGTTTCTCACCATCTTGAGTTTCATATCACAGCCGACCCTCGTCTTTTATCAGACTCCGAAAAAAACAGACGCTCGCCACGATCATCACGTTCCCCAGACAGAATCCACGTTACGCGTCATTTAGCCGACTCCACATGCAAAGACCCTTACAAGTGCATTCTACTGCGGGTACAAACTCACAAGAATCAAGAAAGTAACGTTTCTTTAAAGAAAGACAAATTACAAAAATACCGTTCAAGTGCCGCTGAACGCATCCACACTCCTCAGCGTATCACTATAGTGGGAATCACAAGCAAAGACCCATCCGGAAGCTTTCATTTATGATATTGTAATTCAAAATTGCCCATGACATTTTCAAAAAAAAAAAAAAATCAACTCCACAATAGAGTAAATCAAATCTCAAGGAGCAATTAGCATTTTCTAAAGCCGTTTAATATTTATATTGACGCAAAAAAAAAAAAGGGCCATCACATTTCAAGCGAGTGCTGCCGAGGGACACGTTGAGCTGTGAAGGGCCAGGGAAGCAGAATCAAAAGAGACGGCCACTTCCATTACATCATGGCACTGTGTGTTAAAAGGGCTGACAGCGGTAATTCCTCCCATTTCCGCCGCCTCTCTCGACCTCCGTTAGCTTCAGATGAGCTCAAGAGTTGAGGAGGGAAGCCGGCTCCAACAACACGGTCAGGAGTCGCTGCCGTGAGTGGAGCCCCGAGCCGGTGGGGGGCCACAAGAGGAGCCTCTATCCACGGCTGAACTCTTCAAAATAAAAGAGACTGCAGCTCGGATTGAGCAGCAGGAACATCGGCTAATAGAGGCAGGGTTCTTACACATTTTAACAATGAATTTCCAGGACTTTTCCATGAATTTAAACCAAATTTCCATGACCAAACTGAAATCTCTGTAAAAACATGATTTTTTTTTTATTATTGTGCGTATTGAGGGCGTATACGCCGGCTTATATTTTGAGCGTCTTTCTTTAAAAACACCTATTAATTATTTCAAACTCAGCGTAAATGAACATGTGATAAAAATGTCCATGATTTTTCCCAAACTTTGATGATTAAAGTTTTTTCCATGACTTTTCGAGGTCTGGAAATAACCATTTTAAAATTCCATGACTTTTCCAGGTTTTCCATGACCATACGAACCCTGAGAGGGAGACAGGTTTTTTTTTTCTCCAGGTGGTGTGGGGGCTAAAGAAGGGGGGGGGGGTGGGGGGGTCACCACAGCAGCAGGTGAGATCAACAGACAAACCTGGGCGGTTGACCGTCGAGGCTCGGAGAGGAGCTGGCACACGTGTCGATGCGTACGTGACCTCGGCTCACAGACGTTTGAACGAAACTCAACAATCCAGAACGCTGCAGCCGAGACGGCCGAGGAAAAAGTACGGCGCGGGACCAAAGAAAATAGGACCAAAGAAAATAAATAAAGAGAGATGACGCCTTCCGTTCTCGCCGAGGCCCAAAAGAAAACATACCGCTCCGGCCATGCTTGAAGGTGAAGTGGTTTCTGTGCATTCCCGCTGTAGAAACGGGACACGGAGCTTTTGCCATGAAAACAATGGAGAAGATACTGAAACTGAATCGTTTTGGCTTGAAGTTCAAGTTTCTATTTTTAAAAAGAAGGAACAATAATTATAGATAGTGGGAGGGGTTGAGCACTGGTAGTGAACATGCCAATGGTATTGAATGTGTCAATTTTAGGTTTTGATTCATACAAATGTTATAAAATCTTTTCCCGAGAAGATATTTTTTTGACAGCCACAACCCAGTCGAGCTCTTTCTGTGCAAAGTTATAATTTTGTCATTATCTAAATAAAGATCTGTACAATGACAGTTTTGCCTGCAATAATAAAAGCGGCGAGGCAATTAAATGCACGCTTTTCCGACCCCGCCTGTTTTGTTCCTCAAAATATGTGCCAACCACATAATACTGAATCAATGACCGTTTACTAAGTAGCCGCTCTACAGAATAAACTCACGACTCAATCAAAATGATTTAATTTCTTCTCAGTGAAAGTAGGTAAACACCTTTTTTTTTTTATTCCGGAAAGTGATTTAAAGCCAGGGAACTCTCTGAACCTCGTTGGTAAAACAGCTGTTCAACCCCAGATGGGTGGCATACGCCCATACAGACACCCATCCAAACACAAACACACACACACACACACACACACGCACAAACAAACATCCCACCATGTCCAAAGCGGCCAAGAGCCACAGGCCCGGCACAAGATGATGGCCGCCAGCTCCGCTGGGCCGCGCTCACAATCCCCTCTCTGTGCCCCCCCGCCCTCAGCACATGAAGAGCCCCTTTGAGCCAACGCGGGCTGAGAGGCTGTGTGTGTTCGTGGGGGGGGCTGATACTTTATGAGCGAGCGTAAGATCTCTCCCCCCCACACACACACACACACACACACCGAGGGAACCCCGACGGCAATGACCTGACGAGGAAAACGTTTGGAGGTCAGAAACAAAAGTTAATGGCGGTGCGTGAAATGTTTCCGTCACCGATCTGAAGGCCACGGGATCCATATAAATATGAAAAAAAACAGCCCAGGGAATACCGAGAGTCAAGCTGCACTCTGTATAATGTACAAAAATCCTTATATCGGAAGGTTGCATCGATTCTCGCCGGCGTGCATCATCTTTGAAGCGCCAGCTACTCAACGACTGCACTGCACCGCGGAGAAGACTGGCGTTAATCCATCGCACCCTGGACGCCGTCCAATAAGACGGCAGAGAGGGAATTCTCATCCGGAGAGACGCAGGATGTCTGAACTGCTCCGAAACGGAGGGAAATCGGTCTCACGAAGAAGAGTATACACGCCCCTCTTCATTTATGCCGCGGGCCCGCTGCCAGGAATGAAATCAGCCGTCTGATAATTACAGAAAATACTCACCGCACTGATTATATTAGAAGTTCTTGAAGCTAAAGAGTTGCAAAGATCAATGCGTTGTGGGATAACTTAAGGTCAACCATCCATATGTTTTGTTTAGGCTAATTATAGAAAGCCTGGGCTGCACACGTGTCCCTCTAAAGTGCTCCGGCTTCCCGTTTGAGTCATTACACTTAACAGTGTTTGAATGATTTTCGTCTTTATGCGACAGTAGTTTGTCATTCTTACAGGTTTACGAGATGCCGTCGGGAGATAACGCCGGCGTGGAGAGAATCTCTTTGAGGACACGTAAACATCCCACATCGTATTTCACGCAGTCAGCAAAAACGTGCTTTACGCGTCCGCGCTGGAGTATCGAGATTTGATTTAAAGGACTTCAACTAGAACTCGAAATGAAAAGAAAACGCCAAAACAAACCCAGCCGCGTCCTTGAAGTGGCTAGAAATCACTCAAAAGTCAGCGATTTGAAAAACAAGACGGTTCTTTTGTTTTCTTGAAAAGGCTCAATTGTATTCTAATGGCAAGAGTTTGTAATATGCCCCCCCCCCCCCCCCCTCATCCCCCGGGGCTGTAAAAGCAGTTCAGTGTATCACAGAGCCTTGCACTCATTAGTCCGGGCTCATCTGACAAGCACAGCTTGCATGTGTCATAATCCGGTGCAGCTGCCGCTACCGACAGGAGACACCGCGACACGAGCTCGGCAGAACCGAAATAGCAAAAGTTTGGAGGAAAGAAAAAAAAAAAAAAAAAGTGGTCCCCCGTCCCGCTCCCCTTACGCAACGCTCCCTTTTGGAAACGACGCCGCAGAGCCCCGTCGCCTCGGGGCTTTCGCTCGAAATTGCCGGGCTGTGTGTGTGTGTGTGTGTGTGTTTAAATGCTTCCTCGCTTGCAGTGCACTCCTTCAAATCCAACATCAATACCCCTCGCTGCCGTCACGCTGCAGTTGGAACGGGACGTGCAGTGAAACTCGGGGAGCTCGACTGCTGCAGTTTGTCCGCATGCAGTAAAAGGAAAAGAAGGGGGGAAAGGGGGGGAGGGGGGGGGGGGGGGACAACGCCGCACCGTCCCGAAGAACACGAGTCCTACTGGCTCCTCGTACGACCGTCACTGGACAAGTCTTTCCGGGGTCACGCTGAAGCTTCAGCAAACAGCGGCGCTCTAGTATCTGCGATTCGTAACGGTACGTTGTTTGTTTGTTTGTTTGTTTGTTTTTTGGGGTTCGACATTACCCTCCGTGTGCAACGGCGAGCCCGCTTGCAGTGTGAAAAACGACGCCGTGCCGAAAGGAATGCGTGCAGAGATGTTTTAGTGGGAAGGCGTTTGATAAGATTCTTATCCAACCCCAATCAGATGCTTTTATGATAAATAAAACAGAAAAACATGTCTCAGACCTCATGGACGTTCTGCCACAAACCCTCAACACGGCGGTGCGTTTGTGGAACCGGAGCCCGTCAGAGGTCGCCTTATTGCTGAATAAAGATTGCTTTAAAGCAGCAAACTAGACTCCTGCTGACATGTAGACAAGAGTTTCGGCGTGTTCTTTGTATGCTTTGCTGCTAATGTGCGTGGGCTCCATGGAAACGGCAAAGACCCCGCTCCCCACAGTGGTCATTAAGCCCGAGCATCGTTCAATCACAGCGGAACAGCCTGAACAGCAGAAGGAGGAGAAAAAAAAGAGAACTTGAAAGGATCCGCGAGGCAAACATATCTACAGCCATGTCTGAGGGGGGGGAAAAGAAGAAGAAGAAAAAAAGCTTACACTATTGTTGAAGTAGCGTCCCTCAGGTTCCCGTAAAGCCTCCGAGGACTCGTCGCACCGGGCAGCGCGGACAGCTTTATTCTCGGCAATATTTAACTTCCCGGGAATTTTTTTGATATATTTTTTTGGAACATGAAAGGGCCGTCAGACACAAAGGAGACGCGCAGCAGCCGGAGTGGGAAAGGTGCTGCTGCGTCCGTCACAGCAGGGACACCACCGAGGCTCAAAAGAGTTCGGCTTTTTAAAACAAAGGGGGGGGGGGGGCTTGATGCGAGACGATTCCTATGAACCGACCAATCATAAAACACCTAATAGGCCGGCTTTCAAAAGTACAGAGGAAAACTGGATGGCTCTGGACAACGCCCGTACCCCATTTGAAACACGTTCAACGTTTTTTTTTCTTCCTTCTCCTGCATCCGGGGAGCAGAGTTCTCCCAGGAAATTGATTAGTGGAAGTTGTAAGTGTTTTATATATATATATATTTTAAAAAAAGCCTTTTATCCTCAGCCAGCACAGACACCATGTCCAGGTAGAGTCGATGGATTTCGGTGGACCAGGAGCTGCTGCTATGAAGCAGGAACTTTAAAAATAGTAAACTAGCATTGCTGGTGAACTGAGGAATTTTCTTCCAGCATTCCCAAATAGTTTTGTGTGTTTTACGCCGATGTCGGCACATTCAGCCCACGCCACCTGTCGTACCCCAACCCCAGAGAATGAAAAACCCAGAGGAGCGTGTATAGAAGATGCATACATGTGAAATACCGTTGAAATTAAAAATTCTGATATATTTCCCTACATCCGAGTGTGTTGGACATTTTTTTGGCAAAAATCAAATAAGAAACTTATTTTCAGTGCAAAGAACAATGAACAAAAAAGAAAATATAAATAACTGAATGTGATTGAAACGTCAGAGGCCTCAGAAAGTCTTTCAGAGCCACAGAACGGTCTCGGCGCCAGCAGCTGGCGGAAAGACGTCGTTGGACAGACAGGAAGAGCAGACTTCAATCGTGTTTCGTTGCCCAGAAACGGCTCAGATTGGAGGCATTTTCTTCTTCTTTGGTGGAAGGCAGCAGGAGCCGAGGACTCGTCCGTCATCCGCTCTGGGTTTTTAGACCGTGAACCCCCCTCGGCTTCTGTCAAACTCAAAAACAGCCCTTTCCTCTGCACACCATCACAAGCAAGAGGCCAGGCCGCGTCTCCAAATACACAAGAGGGCCGGCAACGCTGGGAAGAGGAGCCGTTTGAAAACCCACGAGCACAACGGCGATCAATAAACACGCGGAGGAATACCGGATTAAAATTTATGGAGTGTAGAGAATTCATGTTGATTCAAACTGGTGTGCAGGCGTTGCACCTTCAGACAAGCAGCTGCTGCGTGGATCGTTTAACGTATACGCAGAAATCCTGTTTACACATAATCCCCCAATTCCTGAAGTTTCTCGGTCAAAAACTCATTTACACATCACGATAATTCACCTTTTTTTCGTAAAATAGAGCGTGAATGCATCTCAATGGTGTATGCAACTCAATGGAACCTCCATGCATCACCATTAGTAGCTATCTAAGTTAGCATCTGCTTACGTTACGAGACGATTATTACAACAATTAGAGCGGTAATGGCACGAGATTTTCAAAGTACCATTACCAGCTCTTAAAATATCACAGTATACAGTATGATACCCATTATTAGTAGCATTTGGTAAGACACACTGATCCGGAAAGGCCTGAGGACAGAAGATAGAATATCACAGAAGCTAGTGAGTTAACATGTTGGCAGGAAGAAACTTGAGTCATGAGCCCTGATCCCCCCCCCTCCCCCCCTCCCTGCAGCAATGTAGAAAAGCTAGTTCTGTCATGCTTTCAACATTTTGGCATCGACTTGGCACCCAATTATCATTTCAACCAGGTTTATATAACAGCAACACAGGAGCAGATGCACAAAGTTCAGCGGGGCCCCGTCGGATGAAACAACAGCCGGCCGTCCTCTTGGTTTCACACAATGGTGGCGGGCAAACGAGAAGCGGATGATTACCCTCATCAAAAAAGATGCATCAACAGACGCGATGAAATCCATTTCAGAGGATATTGATCTACCTTTCCACCTTGCCAATTACGCGTGACAAACTGCTGCGATAGCCAGGGCGAATTATTTCAATAATCGCCTCCTCCACAGACGAGTTGTTATTTGACCAGCCGTGTTCCCAAACCGCTGACGTCAGCACGCCAGACCAGCAGCTTCTGATCTGAAGGGGGAGGGATTCAGATGAATCACACACTTGGCCAAGTGTGTGATTCTCCGTCTCTCGTGGATGGAGGTCATTAGGACTTTATGGGGGATTGGAACTCATAAATAAATGATCAGTACAACAGCAGATGCTTATGTGGCAGAGGCAACAGGTGACTCTGCACGACATGAAATTCAGGATGAATTCAATCCGACTTTAATCCTTCCACCAAACACACACACACACACACACAATCTGGGATTTAGGACCACCGGGCTTTTTTCCCCAGACACAACAGCACAAAGAAAGGTGGTAAATGATGTTCTTAGCAGCAGAGTCCACAGGGAAGACCTTAAATGCGCCAAAGAAAACGCCGGTTGTTTATCAAGTCTCACATCGGAGGTGGTCCGCGAGGATAACACCCTGGCGAGAGGTCCGTCAGAGCAGAGAGGGTTGAAATGTTTACACATGGCAGCGAGTTATTTGCATTGTGCGCCGGGAGGACAATCAGCCCACTATTCCCTCCCAGCAGGATTACAGAGATAAGATAGAGAGCCCAAATGGATTTTACGCTCCTCTATCAGGGACTTATCTGCAAAAGCAAAACTTCTTTTGAGACTTTTTTTTCTCCTTTAAAAAGCCTCAGAGGAAGAGGTGGTACAAATGGGAACAGTTCAGCTGAAGCTTTACAGTTTATTTTAAATAGAAAAACGCAAGAAAAGTGAGACTGTCCATTTATTCTATATCCCCCGCCCCCAAAACCAAGTGAGACTGAAACTTGTAAATGGCAACTTTGAGAGAGAGAGACAGAGAGAGATAGGCTTTGGCCACAGCCAATGTGTTTTGAATAAACAGATATTTTCAGAGAAGGGGACCCCACAATTAGTAATTTGAGAATCTTTCTGTGTGTGGGTCCCAGTCCAATTCTCTGGAATCAATCAGAGCTCCCAGAGGAACTCCCTGGTCCCCTTAATCTCCTGGTTTTATTACTTTCCAGACAGTGGGCCTGTTTCACCCTACCCCCATCTTTCCCTTTTGTACTGATCTCCAGCAAAGCCAAGGAGGGGCGCTTTATTTTCTCTCTCTCCCTCCCTCTCTATCTATCTATCTTCCCTTCCACCACTGCAGAGCGCTTTTCATGCAGGAGAGGGTCTTTCATCAGGCTCCACACACACACACACACACACACACACACACACACACACACACACACACACACCAGAGACCAACAGCTAGCACAGGCCTGTCACTCTAGGGCCCGTCTTCTAGGCACATTCGTTCTTTTTCAAATAAACAACAATGTTTCAAAAGGCACATGGACTGCCTTTTTGTATTTATTTCTTAAACAAAAAGCTCACACTTTGCATATCACAAGAATGATGGGGGGGGGCTATGTTGCGCAAGAGTAGTTGTATTTACAGTGTTCCACACCACATGCTGCTGTGTTTGATAGCATCCAGCAGCCTAAAATCATAAAGATGTGAATGTCACGATGGAGTTTGTGATCTGGGTCGGAGCTGTGCTCTCCAGTGACTGCGGGACATGTGTATCCCCGCATGGCTTCCCAATTAATCTCAGATGGCACCCATCGCTTTCTGAGTGTGTGAGTTATGCTAAAATAAACATGGACTCGAATCAATACCTCCAATTTGAAGAAATCCCACTGAATATCAGTGAAATATCCTCCTCATCACACAATGCCACCAGTTGGAATAAGACCCCCCCCTCACTTCAAAACAATTACCAGAAGCAAATGAATTGGGGTCTGTTTATCCATCAGCTAAGCATGTATTGACGTCCGGGTAATGAGATGTCTGGTGGACTGATGATGCTGGCTTATTATTTCCCCACAGTGAGCACTGATGACTCTGTAGTATTATTATTATTTTTATTAATTATTAAAAAGGCAAGATCCTTAAGCATGCCCATGGCCACCGCATAGCTGGTTCCAATACATGCAGATGGTTGATATCAAGTCTCCAAAAAAATAAATGGTATAGCTTTTTCTTAAAAAAAATATGTTATGTAAAGAAACAAAAAAAAAAAAATACAAAAAACCGCAGAACCCCAAAAGACCAACACACACACACACACACACACACACACACAAAATGTGTGAAACAACTAATTGCACGGCGCATGTCTAGGAATCATCTGAAAGAGACACCTATCAGCATTCTGCCTCAATGAGCCTCCATGCAGACAAAAGGACCGGGGGTGTGGTGGGGGTGTAGGGGGGCTTTACTGCTTTAAACAGGGCTGGTCCGGGAGTAAATAGCGGGTCTGTACTTTTAAAGTTGCATAAATGGTGGAGGAGTAGCTGCCCCTGAACGCAGCACAATTAGCTCCCTATAGCTCCATGTCTGACTTCCAGAGCCAACAGCTTGCATTCCCCGTGTGCCCCGTTCTATGTGTTCCCCCCCCCTTCTCCCTTAAAAAAATAAATAATAATAACAACTCGTGATACAATGTCAGTGAATGTGTCCATTCGAGGCGCAGAGAAGCAGAAATATGTGGCAAAACAGGCGTAAAAAGGGTCATTTGAGTTTTTTTGCGTTACCTTTGTCGACATGCTTTGCCGCGGCGGTCTCGGTGTAGAGAAAGGTGAGACAGAGGAGAGAGAGGAGCGGCAGAGCTCCTCGCTCGGCCATCACTTTTCACAAATAAATCGTTGCAGGCTTCAGGAACCGCGGAGTAGCTTCACCAAAGAAGAAGTAGAAGAAAAAAAACGGTGGAAAAAAATCCTTAAAATCCTCCCCTGCCACCTCCTGCAAAATACACAAGCGGAGAGAAAGAGAGGTATAGAGAGACAGGGAGAGCGAGAGAGAGAAAAAAAAAGTTCAAAGTCCTAAAAAATGTGCAGAAACATCCGCAGCCAGGTACTTTTCAAACCGTCCGGGTGGAACGTGCAGCTGTGGGGAAAGAGAGAGCCGCGGGTTAGTGAGACGGTGTCCTCAACTTGGTCGAAGCAGAGAGAGAGAGAGAGAGAAAAAGAAGAAGAAAAAAATCCCTCACTGAAATCAATCCATTGCCACGGAGGCGCCGCGCAAAGGACGAACAGATTGTTGCGGGCGACTGAGCACCAGCGCGCTCGACTTCAACTCCTCCGGTGTGCGTCAAAGCGCGGAAAACAATATCTTTAAAAAAAAATAAAAAGGGAGGGGGAGCTCAGTCGGTGGAGAGAGAGAGAGAGAGGAGAGAAAAAAAAGATAAAGACCCCGACCAGAAGGAGAAATCTCCGCCGCGGCCAGCTCTCTGCTCACCACGGACGGGCCGTAAGAGGAGCAGCAGCGCGTGTGAAGGGCTGGCTCTCCAGCGGCTCCCCGGAAAACAAGGGCGCGGAGTCTCGCGCAGGTTCGGGATCCTTCCGACGGCGGCAGCGAAGATGTGGCGTGGGATCGAAGAAATCCGCGAGGAAGAGGCGACCTCCTCTTCTTCACGACAGCGCAGGTGTGCTCCGATATGGCGCACATTAAACAAATATGTTTTTATTGTTATTAATGCATTATCAACAAGTTGACGCTAACTTGAGGTCGGCGACACACCTGGTGTGGTCTGTCTAATTAAAGGTTCAGCTTCTCGATGTTTCACATGAATAGAGTTAATGAGGTCGCTAATTAGCGCCAAACCCAATGAGAACAACTAGTCTGACGTAATATCGTTAAAAACATCTATTGTTGAGTTTACTCGCCGTTTTTTTTTTTGACTCATGTTAATGTTTTATATGTGACTCGCTGAGTATGTTCAACATTTTTCCGTTTAAAACTTGGTGATTAAAGTTATTAACCTCAACATAATTTGGCAACACTTACCCCTCTTTTAAATTATTTTTTATCCATATTCTCTAAACAAAAATATTCTATACTATTTACACTAAAACTTGGTGCAGCTCTTCTTTTCTTAAACCAACCAAAGAGCAAAGATGGTGGCCATAAGTGGCATATCTCCTTAAGAGAATAATGCTATAAATTAGTAATGTACAACATATAAAACAGTGCTAATATAAATAAATTGACATAATAAATTAACATTTTGAAGACCACCAGGACAAGGACATGTACATGCTTTGTCTGGTTGAAATAAAACACATTTATTTATAATTAAAAATAGTAATAAAGCATTTGGCTCATTGCGAGCCTATTTATCTTTAAGGAGTAATTGATGCAGTTAAAAACTGAACTCATGTGACTTAACTGTTGGCTATCTGCCAAGCAAAACAGCAGCAAGTTGAGCTGTGAGGAAATACTGAAGGTGTGTCTGTCGATGTCACTATTTCCCCATGATCTGTAAGAGCATTATTGTCTGCTTCAGGTTATTGATGATGATTTGACGAGCTAATGCCCAAGTATTACCGCCGGAGATGGTCGGACGATGCTTAATTTGGTTTATATTCTTGACACAGTTGCCTGGAAACCATGGGCTTCATTTTAGACAACTCACCAGACTCAAGTCTGTCCTATTTCTACATTAAATGGATCAGATGGCGTGCTGACTCAAAATGTTCTGTCAATATACGTGAGATGAATAAGCCGCCGAAACTATCAGAAAGACGGTGAATTATGAACTTCACTCCTGAAATGTTTATTTTAATTTTGTTTATACACAGTTTATGTTGTAAAACGGAGCCATAAAAGTTGATGACAGACTATCTTTCGCGAATAAAAATGTGGATGAACTGAACTTAGGTGGCTTTACCCTCCACCGCAATCGAGTCATGTTCCTCAAGAGGACATCGGCTGAGCTTCGGCTGAAAAGCAGTAAAACATGATCTTTAATTCATGCCACAAGAGTCCTGTATATCCAGTAGTCGTGAGTTCAGTAGCAGCGAATCTGGTGAGCCACAGTCTCTTAAAGCCTAATCCTGTGATTCACAGCAGAGCGAGCAGTGATCCGCCATGCCCACTGCAGCTGTCCCCGTGAGTAGTTTACACACTGCCCAAAATAATGGCCGAATTTGTTCCCGCGTTTGTAATTGAACTCAGAAAACCAGAGCGCCACACGCAGAGGTCAACATCTGTATCTTGACTTTTATTTTAAAGATGATGTCACACAGGGGGCTGGAAATCAAAAGATAGGATTAAATCCCTTAAATTTCAGATGAAGTTGCTTAAAAAAATCCTGCTTGTGTGTGTGTGTGTGTGTGTGTGTGTGTGTGTGTGTGTGTGTGTGTGTGTGTGTGTGTGTGTGTGTGTGTGTGTGTGTGTGTGTGTGTGTGTGTGTGTGTGTGTGTGTGTGTGTTAGGACAGGGGATGAAGGACAGGATGAATTAAATATCCCCGTCTGTTATGGGTACCAAAGTGAAAAAGACATTTGCGTCGCTTTCCATTTTGTAGTATTATTTGTAGGCAGGCTCTGTATTTGTTGGTTTAGGCTACAAAACGGTGACAGTTTGTGTGTAGCTTTAAAAAAAAAAAAAGGAGCAGAATTATGACGGCAGAGAAAAGAGGCGCTTGTATTCCTCCTCCAGCGTGTGACGAGGCTTTAGGGAGAAGGGGAGAAGGGAAGCCTGTTAGGAAACGAGTGATATCCCAACTCTGCTGCATCGCCCAATAAAACACTCAGACCCGTGGAACAGCTCCCCCCACTGGTTTGAGTAATGCACGGCAGATTAATCATCCACCTTTCCCCCCCATGGGCACCACGGAGCCTCGCTTTGTTTGGGCGTCTCTGTCGCGGCCCTGGACCGGTTCTCATTTCAACTGTCAAACATTTTCTCTGAGAAACTAATGACACATTCTTCTTTCAGGCTTCACTGATTGCATGGTGTGCCTCAAGGCTCACCTCTTGGGCCAGACATTTTTTTTCCCCTTCTTCTTCTTTATACCTTTGTCATGCTATTCATCAGGTCTTTTCATTTATGTTACACATATAGCCACCTCCCTTTGCGGGAGAAACTACCTCTTTTCAGTGAATTGTGATTATTTGAACTTATTTGACCTTATTTGAAGTTGACGTCACTATCTGGATGACTGAGAAAAATCCTTTTAATAACCCAGTTGATACAATCGTGGTGCCCTCGTTATGGGCCCTGAACGCATCTCAAGGAAACTAGGACACACAGCATTGCACAGTTCAGAAGGACTGCAGTCTGCAGAGGAGAAACAACAGTGATTTAATGTGTCTGTAAATACTGTCAAGTGGGCAGTAGGGGGCAGATTAATGAGTGGGAGAGAATGTTCAATCAATCTGGTGCTTTTAAGAAAATTAGCATCAATGTAAGTGAGAAACCTTTTGGATCCACAGGTTAAACACTGAGCAACACACCACACTACGAACTGCATCTGTGGAAACATGTAGCGATCATTTATTCATGATGTCACACTAATAATAGTACTGCAAAAACAGCAGGATTGAATATGAATTTTGAGAAGCTTGTCCGATTGTGGCAAATGTCTTATTATGCACCAATAAGTCAATAATCAAGGCAATAAGATATAAGATAAGATATATAGGAATATATAGGAATATCTTATTCCTTTATTAGTCCCACAGTGGGGACATTTCAGGATCACAGCACTTTAGAGCATTAATACAAATTAAAGACACCAAATACAAGAACAATACTAAATACTAAAATACAAAATATACAGAGAAAACAAAATATATACACAAGGCAGTGACCAAAATGATATCCGTTTTGGTTGTTCTACCCTTGTTGCCAATGTTTTAAGATAAAATGTGCTTTACATACAAATGCATGATTTACACATATATCTTGGTTTGGATGTCTCCTGAAATTCATCATGACAAAAAATGTCATATTTGTGTGGCAAAGATTACAAAGTGATTCATAGTGACTCACCAATAATGTGTTGTTGTCTCACCAAATCCTTTTGCAACATATATCTACTCATCCCTAACCAAACAGTAGCAATGTCGTTCACATTTCTTCCTGCAAATGTCGTTACACTGCAAGAGTGCACACGGAGAAGAGTCTCTCTGCCAGATATGTTGCATAAATGTATGACATCCAGCTCATGGTGCATTTTAAAACACACAGTAAAAGACTGGCTGACAGATGGTCATGGTTTTTTGGGGGGGTTGTTGCTTGTGGCTCGCTTTACATGACCCTCCATTATAACGTAATGGCCACCATTTGTCCCCCTATAAAGACACATCCCCAGTCCGCAGAAACAAAAGCACAACATTTATTCCAACACTACATGAAACCCAACCACAGCGTTTTACAATATGCTCTGCTCTTTATAATGAAGCCGTATATTCCACGGCAGACCCGCCTGTTAAAGTCAACTCACATCCACGGCCCAATTATATTATGTGCATGCACGCACAATTCTTTAACTGTGGGCTTTTCTTTCCTTTTTTTTGTGCGCTTCCCACGGCCCGTCGCTCTGCGTTCCGAGAACATATTTCTGGCAGATTAGAGAACAAGGTCATATCAGATCTCACATCTCCGACATTAAAGCGATGTTCACATCGTGAATCGAGTAATGGCAACCATGCAGCGGAGGAAAAAGGCCATTAGATTAGTGCGCCGAGAGGACGGTGGATTAACTTGCACTTGAAGCAGCTGTTTAGCGTAATGTTTCAAACGCTAAAAATATGTTGAACTCTTGTTAAAAGCGGCAACCATATGTATATTATAACACATTCAGGCATCATTAAGCTGGTGGATGTGTGTATTTTTCAAAGGGCCGCTGCTGCTATTGGTTTAGTGTGTGGAGGTGTGTGTACACAACAGTACATCTATGATCACTTTTACATGTAATTCAGAATTAGATGCCATATTATTTCATCTTAAACACACCCCTCTTAAATATTGACCATTAACAATATCCCCAAAATCACACAGAATTAGCCATTCAGTTTAAATTATTGGTGTGGATTACCAATACATTGAGTTGGATGTGATCCCATCATGATCCTGATCTTATTTAGATCCAGATTAAGAGGCACACGGTTCATCTGGCAGCCGAGCCGGATGAACGGTCCTTTGCGTGGCATTTGGGGTCCTCGGGATTATTCATACTCTGAATGAATTATCACCTCATGCACGCAACACAGGTCCAATGCTTACATCACCACGCAATCGAATCAACGGACTAATAATTGTAATTAATTACACACGTATGGTCAACACATGGTGGTGGGTAAGGAGGCTGTGTGTGTGTGTGTGTATTGTCTGTGTCTATGTATACAAATGCAACATGTTTGAATCCTATTAGCCCCAAGAAAAAAGGATGACATTTGAATCCTGAGACAGCGGTGATATTTCGTCTTATCTGTCACATTTGACCGATACGAATGGATCTCTCTCTGTGTGTGTGTGTGTGTGTGTGTGTGTGTGTGTGTGTGTGTGTATTTGTGTGGCGATTAGTTGCCCAGAGATAAACAGCTGCTGTGTGTACCTGGTCCAAACCCGAGGCTGAAGATGGCAGCAGCACCGGGCCTCACGGAGCGCTCTTGCCTGTCACTGCTCAGCACACACCTTGCTTCAGCAGGAAGCAGCCGGCGTGCACTCAGACCCCCCCCCCCCTACACACACACACACACACACACACACACGCACACACCACCCCCATCATACATGTGCTTGCCTGGGCACATTTGAAAGAGCATGGCACACATGTCATGTCAGCACTTTCTTTCCTTTTTTTATTACAAATCCAGGATATATAATGCCAAATTATCTTAAGAATTGGACTTTGATGAATTGAGTGAATCAGGAGATGGAATCATGTCGATCAACACAGCTCTGCTGTCGGCGTAGCAGATTTTCTTATCCTCTCTTGACCTTAACCCAGATTCTTTAATGATCCAAAGATCTCGTCATCACATACACAATGTGTGGAGTGAAAACTGTGGAAAGAAATAACGACAAAATAGAGGAATAAAAGATTAAATAAGATAGATAAAAGTCAAACAAAGACCAAAAAGCAACAGTGTGCATGATGCCGTAACATAATCTAAGTCGGTAATAAAAAAGGGAATATGGAAAATGGAAAATCAAATATTGATCAAAATGAAACATGGAGCTGTGGGCTGGAATGTGAATACAGATTTTTGTAAATGATGAAATATGAGAAGTAGAGATTAACTCCTGACTGATGTAGTTGTATCATTCCAACCAGGGAGGCCTTCATACAACCACAAATAGTTTGCAGGCGCTGGCCAGCAAGTGTGCAAACAAAATGTCAAAATGTTGTCGATATAATTACATAAAATAACAGAATTGGAAACAAGAAGGCAGCAAGTATGTATGTGTGTGTGTGTGTGTGTGTGTGTGTGTGTGTACTTTCTTTATCTGCTTCACTGAAACATATCTTTTTATTAGGTCAAAATGCCCGATTTGAAATGTGTTCCCCATGTGGGAGAGGGACAAATAAGGTACATAAACACTGGGGTAACTTCATCACAAGTCGAACCAAAGGAAGGTCATAGTAAGTTAAGTGCAGCTCTGTTTCGAGATCTGGCAATCATCACTTTTATATATACAACTTTTCAAAGCAACTCGACGCCACGGGGATAAAAAAATCCCCGTGGTGTCAAACTGCAGGTGCATCTGTGGAAAGAAAAGGCACAAATGACTTCATGTGTCAAGAGGGACAGTCAGTCGGCTTTCAATAAGGGGATATTTTACCCATAAGAGCCACATTTATTATGCAGCGTGTATAGAAACTCTGCAAAGGCACGACGCTGCTTTGAAGCGTCCGACATACCTGAGTGCGTGCGTGTCCACAAGCACATGCCAAATCTTGAATAAACCCTTCAATTAAGTTCAATTATCTTCTTTTTTTTCCTCTCCCTCCCCTGCTTTTCTTTTGTGATGTTCCTTATCTCCCATTAGTTCGGTTGAATTTGCTTTTAAAAACAAGAGCGGATTGTAAAGCGGGCTGAAGGAGAGAGAAAAGCACGCGTCCGCATTTGTTTCTGGGCTTTTGTCTCTTCGTCACTCTTCTTTTTCTTTTTTTCTTAAAGGTTAGTCGTTGACAATAGCGAACAGGTGTGCTCGAAATGTCAATGGTTTTCTAATGAAAAGAATAAAAGTTCAAATCACACTCATTATTACGCCCATCAGCTCTTGGTGGAATCCATCACTTGAGTTATTTGTATAGCCCATTTTCACAAATTAGAGATTAGTCTCAGAGTGCTTTACAATCTGTACACATAGACATCCCTGTCCCAGAACCTCACATCGGACCAGGAACAACTCCCAAATAACCCTTCAGGGGGAAAACAAGGGAAGAAACCTTCAGGAGAGAACAGAGGAGGATCTCTCTCCAGGATGGACAGATGCAATAGATGTCATGTGTACAGAATGATGTAACGTGTACAGAGTGAATTCAATGGATGTGTTCAATCAGGGGGTTGGCGCTCAATATTTGCCCTAGTCCATGTGTCCTCGAGCAACACACTTAACCCCGAGTTGCTCCCCGTAGCCGTGTCTATGGCGTATGAATGTAACATGACTAAGTCAGAGTGGCGTACACACGGCCTTCAAACCGAACACTCGATGCCGCGTGGGCTCCGCTTTGAGCGAGAGCCGCTGAAATGTGTTTAAAACACGGCAACCGGTGGAAGACGCATGAATTTATTCTGCTTTTTTTTTTCTTCCCTCCTCGGTATTTACGAGTAAATATTTAGAGTTTGCGGGAACCCTGTGGATAGACGTTTGACATTTTTAAATATGCCCCCGGTAATTGTGAGGAGTGAAGTGTGTAATACACAATGAGACACACACACACACACACACACACACACACACAACCTCACCGTACTGTACGGGACCCAATCAATTGCTGCGAGGCCGTGTTGACACCCTCTCGTCCTCTCCAGATGGAGCTGGTTTGTTTGCTGCCCTGAATGGATGGCTTTCTATCGCTCGTAATGAGCACCATTGAGATGAGGTGAAGTCACTTAAGGGGCTGTCTGGGCAACACATGCAGCCTTCCCAAGATGTACGACCGCAAGCTGCCTCCCTCCACGCCCCCCCCCCCCTGGCTCACCCCCCCCCCCCTCCCTCCAGACCCCCGGCTCTCGTGGTTAAGGGCCTTCTTCCTGCCAGAGGAGGTCGACTGTTATTGTTGTTGGAAATTGCCACGGCCACTTAAAGGGGCTCTCTCAATCAACGGGGACTGCGACTCCCCTAAATGGGTCCCGGGGATCACTGGAAAAATACAAAACAAGAAGCAGCACCTCATCTCGCATGCTCCACACTCTCTCAGTGCAGAAGAAAAAAAACAACGTATTCAATTGGAACCTGACAAATAGGGCAGAGGTTTCCTCTAAGTGTTTCATTTCGATAGTAGGTGGCCCATTTTACTGGCATATTTGCTGTGCTTATCCTCCCATTTCCAGCCTAAGCAGGAGCTAGTGGCCACGGAGGTGCAGGGTAATATTTTACCCGTGATGGACGGTCGTAAGGCTGCACAGGGGAGGCGGTCAGTGGGCTGTAGGCTGGATGTAACGAGTCGACGCCACGGCGGCGCTGCCCAGACTGACAATGAAATGGAGAGTGCCATCGTGCAATAATGGGAAAAGGGGAGAGGGGAAATAAGAGAGGGAGGAGGGAGGAGATATATTCAGCACGCCGACAGGGAAGCAAAATACCGCAATCTGTTTTGCCAGAACACATTGGAACTATTACAGTGAGGGGAATATTCAGTTTTAGGATTTTTCTTTTTTTGCCCCCCTCCCCCCTCATCATCTATAAACTCTGTGTCATTTGTCATGAAGAGCATGAATGCTCTCACCAGAGAGAGAGGGAGAGGGGGACAGAGAGAGAGAGACACAAAGAGAGAGAGAGTGAGCCAGAGAGAGATGGAGAGAGAGAGAGACACAGAGAGACACAGAGAGAGTGAGAGAGACAGAGAGAGAGAGAGACACAGAGAGAGAGAGAGAGAGAGAGAGAGACACCGCCAAATCAAGTCTTGATGTTTGTAGCATCTTGGATCTTTCTTGGTTTTATGAATTATATGTGTGAAGATGGCCGAGACCAATTATAAGATAACCATCGAGAAAATATCAGATCAGAACATCTCAACCCAGAAAAGTAATACTTGAGCAATTGAGTTTTGATCATAAGAAAAGTGATGAAAGAAAAAGGTGAGATCACTTGTACAACAAACCATCTCCGTGACAACAGAGCAGCTCCATCCACTGAGAGTGAATGGTATTAAAAAATATATATATAAATTTCAACTGCTGTTTCAATGACAGCTGGTTGAGAAAGTTATTGTTCAATGGAGCCACAGTAGAATTAGACAAATTATGGGTATCAGTGTTTTGTTACAACAATGAACCTGATCCTGTTTGGTATATTCAATTTGTATTTTGGCGTTTTTTTCAAATAGATTTGATATTTCTTTTTCTACTTTTTGTCAATATGTTTACTGTTTAAATACTTTTTTTGTATCTGCTGTTTTTATGACTTTGAAAGATTAATATATAAATTATTATAATAATGGTTAGTTTTAGTATTTGTGGTGTAAGAAATACAAAAAACAAATGCATCGGCAGAACATCGACACACCATATACCATGTGATCCGACATTCAGCCTGCAGCTTCTCTCTTAATATGTCTGATCTCTGATCTCATATTGGTCGGACATGCAAGTGTGGGTCCCCGCACTAGATGTTGAAAGGCCTTCTGGAAAAGATAGTCAAAGCAGAAGTAGAAGAGGCGGTACGAGGTTCTGCAGGGAGGCTAAAAAGAGAAATTCACAGAATACACAGACCTGAAAACCCCCGTGATGACACAACGCGCCTGGGACACAGCCATGGTATTTATAAAGCAGATTCATCGAAAGGGAGGCATGTGTGTGATCCCCACCTAAGGGTGTCCGAGGACATCTCGATCCAGCCCATAATGCAGTCATATATTCCATTTGAAGAAAAGCCAAACTAATGTAAAACCTGATTACCCTCTGTGTTCTGCCCTCATGACTAAAGCTTAGACACACATTGACATTCAATATTGGACCAAAATGACCATTGCAGTAAATCTTTGGCACAGTTGGAAAATATGCACAAAAACTTTTTTTTTTTAAACTTCCCCAATCTCCACCGCAGCTAAACATCTGTATGATCACAGAGCCTCACTGTGGACCAAACATGTCAACATGTCAGGCAGGAAAAATGACGCATAAACTCCCCGTGGCCCGTTACAATGTCTCACACTGGCGTGCCTGTCTCCTCTCCGATAGTTATTTATTCCTATCCTGTAATTAGGCCAGCATGCAAAAAAAGAAAAAACGGAACGGAAAAAAAAGTTGATTTGTTTACCCCGATGTTTCTTTCTCATTATGTCTGGAATACATCCCCTCGAGAATTACTCTGCATGTAGCCTAGGGAGCACAGGGGGGTGGCCAGGTTTCCCTCCTTTCTTCCAGCAATGATGGATAGTTCCTCCATTGTTCTCCTTTGGAAATAATGTTGGCTTTTCTTTCTCCATTCACGTATCAGTCATGCAATTTAGGCAGGGTCGTTTGCGTGTGGCTAGGTTTACACAGCGGGTGTAGTTCATGTCACAAAATGTTCCGCCGTTGCCCGGAGTTGATCCACCTGCAGCTGCGTGGTTGCCGAGACCCTCGCGACTCGTATGTTGTATCAAAAGTGTGTTTTTACAGCGTTGCGCTCCAAATGTATGTGTATTTAATGCATGCTACACAAATGTATGCGAAAGTATGGCATGCACTGTAGTTTTAAAGGGTGCAACTATACATGGATTTTAAGCCATCATTTCATTTCAAACAGCCACAATATGTGTTTCCTCTGTGAGGCTGTGTAGAAAGCTGTGTTTTAAACTACATTCTCACTTCAGCATGCTAACAGGCTAACAGGCTAACAATGACAATGCTGACAAGCTAACAATGCTGAAATGCTAACAGGCTAACAATTACAATGATAATAGACTAACAATGACAATGCTGACAGGCTAATAATGACAATGCTAACAGGCTAACAATGACAATGCGGACAGGCTAACAGACTAACAATGAAAATGCGGGCAGGCTAACAGGCTAAGAATGACAATGCTGACAGGCTAACAGGCTAACAATGACAATGCTGACAAGCTAACAGGCTAACAATGAAACGGCTGACAAGCTAACAGGTTAAGAATGACAATGCTGACAAGCTAACAGGCTAACAATGACAATGCTGACAAGCTAACAGGCTAACAATGAAACGGCTGACAAGCTAACAGGTTAAAAATGACAATGCTGACAAGCTAACAGGCTAACAATGACAATGCTGACAAGCTAACAGGCTAACAATGACAATGCTGACAGGCTGACGTCTTACATGTATAATACTTTCATTGTCACCAGTTACCATTGTCATTTTCTACCTAATGACGGCCCTGGATGAAAAGTTACTTTTCCACTAAAGTTGTCGTAAATCATTCTCCTGACGGGCATGAACGTGCACCACAAATATTATGGCAATCCATCCAACAGATTTTTACTTGAAGAAAGTAAAAGCACAGGCAGGTTAGCGCAGGAGGAAAAAAAGTTGGATTCACCCCATGAATGACTGCACGAAATGTCAAATAGTGGATGAGATATTTAAGTCGGGGAAAAGTGGTGGGCCGACGTGCCGAGCGGCATTGCCATCCATGAAGACCGGCGGCTCGAGGCCGAATCAGATTAACTCTGACTTGGACTCTTTAGCCACTAAACAGTTGCTAAAATGACTCCACAAGCTTGCGGCATTTCACCACAGAAACAGTTTGACCTTATTTGAATAAGAGGAATTAGTGGTGTGAGCAATTCACGGTCCGGGATTACTGAGGAGCTCGCCTTTTAAATTCATTCTGCACAGAGCATGATTGTTATCCTGGGGGCTAGGAGGATGGTGGGGGTGGGGGGTGGCTGATCTGTAAACAAAATGACGTGTTTAACAGGGCTAAATGACACGGCTGCTATTCTTACTGCACTTGTGGAGATTATGTTCGGAGATGTCGAGGATACGAGGGTTAAATCATATGCAGACGGAGAAATCCATAAGGATGATGGAGGAGTCGGCGTGTGTTAAGCTCCCAGATGCAAAAGAAAAAGTGAGATGGAATACAGCAAAAGTGACCGCACTGTGTGTCGCCTTAAAAGCAAACAATTCACTCCGTTTCTCCGTGTTGTCTAATGTTTGACATTCGAAAGAAAAATGTTTGTGGAAAAAAAAGGTCCCCGGGAAAAACGACCGTTTCTTGTATTTCCTCCCGGCTACCAAATGTCGCTGTCCTTCACTGGAATATTCAATAACAATAAAAAAAAGAAAAGAAAAATGTCATGCAGATCACCAACTGTCTGGCACAGGCGGGCCTCGCTTGATATCTCACGTCTCCAGCTTGTATCAGCAGGCTCCTTGTTAACGGGATAGCGCCTCAGAAATCTGCTCCCGTAACACCTCCCAGCGCGGGTCATCGCCGCCTGGATTGCTGCCGATGCCCAATCGGATCGCAACACGAAAAAAAAGCATTTTCCTCCAATCGAAGGTGGGTGGGGGGGGTGGGGGGGACAGATGCTCACAGGCGGGCATTAAAACAATACCCCTCAAATATCATGCGTGAGACAGGGAGGTGGTGGCGAGCATCATTATCACATGGACTGCAGATGAATAGATTCGGTGTGATGCGACGAACACACCCCGATCCATGTGTGACTGTGCAATTACAGCACATTTACTGCGCCAGCTGCTGTATAAATCGTGGGGTTTGTGCGGCGCGGTGTGACAAACGCTCCCGGGAGATTGAGCTGGTTTCGCGGGCTTTGAAGGCGAAAATACAGCAGAAATATATTCACACTTGAAGCTGTGTTAAAAGAGTTTTCAGTCCCACGGTCCAATTGGACGGCACAGGAATACGAAATGAAATGGGCGACTTTAATTCAGGAGGAAAACACGAACAACCCCCCCCACCCTCTCAAAAGAAAACAAGGCCAGTCGATGTACGCGTATAGAAACGGCCAACTTCTTTAAATGAAATAGCGGGACTACTAACACTTTTACCCTTTAAACATCCAGAAAATTATTAAAATTCACCGGATAGATGAAGATTACGTGAGGAATATGAGGGATAAACTCGCCCGGGCGGGAGATCAAATTACTAGCGCTTCAAACGTAGAGAGACTTTGCAACAATGAAAAGCCAAACACTCTGACAGAAGAAAACCAGTACGTCACTTGAGTATTTCCACTGTTTGCTTCTTCAACACAAGATACTCCCGAGTTTCGTATCATCGTATCGAGAATAAAGTCTGTTGTTAATGATTTAGCTACCCGGTGTTGTATATAATAGCCAAGTACGAGGTTACATTTTGGTTATTCATGGAGACCGGACTAAAGACATGCAGCTTTGGGTAAAAACAGACCGGTAAAGGGATAAACATGAGCAATGTGGTCCGTCTCTATATGTGTCGACCTTGTGATAGACTGGTAACCTTTTCCGGGTTGCATTCTGCTCAGCGCCCGACGCGTTGGCTCCAGCCACAAGAATCATGAATAATTAAACCAATCAATACATGTAGTTCACTTCAAATAGGAACGAGCAGTTGATAACAAATATTTCAAGGATTTGAGAGTGTTGTAATTGCTGTTCTGGAGAAACCCGTTTTCACTTACTGGGTTAAGTACTGCAGCCGGGTCATGTGACTACAATGTATACCAATGGGAGTGGGTTTAATAAACCCAGTACCGGTGTGCTACTGGTACTAGTGCTGTTGAGTTATTTTGAAGTATGACGCGTTGTTCACATTTTACTCGGTAAAACATTGATGTTGTTCCTAAACCCGAGTGGTGTTGCTTCATTCACCCCGAGCATGACAAGTATTATTTCTGCCTTTACTTAAGGAACAGTGTGTTGGATTCGGCGGTCCCACCTTTCACTCCTTTTCCCTTCAAAGACTGCGGTAACGTGGGCTGTGAGAGTGCAAAACCATGGTAACGGGGTCTGCATATAGCACAAAGCCCCCCCCCCCCCCACACACACACACACACACACACACACACACCACATAACACGAGCAGAAGTCAGATGTAGAGTCACATCTACGATGGCCTTCAGGAAATATACACGCCCAAAGGCTCTCTTAAGAGCCAGTGTTCAATTTGTCTATTCTGGGTTACTGACCGTAGACTGACTGTAGACTAAACCTAAGCATATTGTAGACTGACCCTAGGCTGACTGTAGAATCACTGTTGACTATCTGTAGGATGACTGTAGGCTGACCCTAAGCTGACTGTAGACTGACTGTAGACTGACTGTAGGCTGACCCTAAGCTAACTGTAGACTGACTGTAGACTGACTGTAGACTGACCCTAAGCTAACTGTAGACTGACTGTAGACTGATCTTAAACTGACCATAGACTGACTGTAGGCTGACTGTAGACTGACTGTAGACTGACCTTAAGCTGACTGTAGACTGACTGTAGACTGACTGTAGACTGACCCTAAGCTAACTGTAGACTGACCTTAAGCTGACTGTAGACTGACTGTAGGCTGACCTTAAGCTGACTGTAGACTGACTGTAGGCTGACCTTAAGCTGACTGTAGACTGACTGTAGGCTGACCTTAAGCTAACTGTAGACTGACTGTAGGCTGACCTTAAGCTAACTGTAGACTGACCATAGGCTGACTGTAGACTGACCATAGGCTGACTGTAGACTGACTGTAGACTGATCTTAAACTGACCATAGACTGACCATAAGCTGACTGTCGGCTGACTGTAGACTGACTGCAGACTGACTGCATAACTCATTCGACGCTCATGAAGACACAGCGATTCTCAGTTTCAGGTCAATGATATTCTATTGAAAACATCGGATGAATGCCATGAACCATTTCTCCTCTGTATCTCCCCTAACCCAAACGTCTAAATGCTTCCTCCAGCTCGCAGCGACTCGTGGTTCTTTTTCCCCGACGACGTGACGATCTGGAAGTGATTACGTGCGCGACGACAGGAAACCAACCAGGACTGTTCTCTGAACTCCCAGATTCACTCCTGACACCGCCACTGCACTGGAGAGTTTGTTCCGGTAGTTTCTCTCTCCCATGCGCTGACATTTCATGTGACACTTGCGGCGCTCCTGCCAATTAAGCCATTCATAACCCCGAGACAATGTGCTTGGCTTATAAAGACGGGGTGGCGGGGGGAGTCACTCGCTGGAAAACACACATTTCTCAGATGTATGGAGGTCTGTTTGGAGCCACTACGATTCCTTCCGCTCCATATTAATGCGATCAGTATTCCCTCCACCGGCTCAAAGGAGAGCCCTTATCAAAAGCACATGTATTTTTAAGATCAGGGTTTGCTAATTCATGCGAGGGAAATGTTCGCTTATTGAAGTGTCTTTCAATGAGAGTCATAAACATCGTGAGAGAGAGCTGATGGTTGTTCAGTTCAGACATTAATGTGAAGCACAAAGGGAATATTTCAGCGTGCCAGTCTGCTTTTTCTTTTTAAATGTCGCGGAGCCGCGTTGAAAAATGTATGATGGTGTTGAATCTGTCAAAAGGTGTCAAAGCCCTGACAGCTACGACCCGACGATGTCATTAAAGTGTGGATTGATGGAGGGGAGGACAACTTAGTTCCTGCATTTTGAGGTTGGCTATTCAATTTTAATAGACAGTATCTGGAGTGATATCATTGTAAAGATACACCATGCACATGCAAGATCACCTAAATGACATATTATATGATTTATACTTCTTGAAATTCACAGTGCAGTCAAAGCATGAACATAAATGCTGAATGAAAGATGAATGTCACGTCATTTCTGTGATAATCAAATGCGTTCTGCACGTGTCAGCTATGAAAAATATAATTATTTTTTTTTTAAGTTCTGGCATTCCGAGTTATGCTATTTGAGCTTTCAAAGCTACACGAGGGTCCGGAGCGTCTGGAGCCAAAATTGTTGGTGCGCCGCTTGAAAGCGGCACATTATTTAATATGTCAAGGGGAGGCTGAGAAAACTAAATCAAACTGAATCGCCAAACAGGGAGCCTTGCTCCAATTTGCAAAGCAAAAGCGATGATTTAAATTTGAATTCCTTACTTTTGGAAATGATTCCTGTTTAATATTGCAACCATTTTTGTATTGTAGAATGATTATTTAATGACAGAGGCTGTAAGTAAACATGAGTCACAGGATTGAAATAGCGGTAACAGTGGCAAAGCTTTCAGAGATCAATTCTAAAAAAGGAAATCTTCACCAACATGTCTTGATGTAAACAGGATTATTAGGTGAATCATTTAAAGATGAAATGTCTTTTTAATCAATACATTGTTGCTATCTCCATCTGTATGGCATGTTTAAATAAATATGGTGGATTGATTGAGGTTTGTCACAAAAAAAACTTATATATTTGTGTTCATGCATGTAGTCTAAGACATGTTACTGTACACCTGCAACAATGCTATAAAAAAAATTATGTGTCATACATTTGTTGTAGTTTGTGAATATATGACAGCACAATAACAATGACAATGTTTGCAGAAGCCTTTTTTTAAAACCACTTTTCCGAGTGGCAAAAGTTCAGGTGTAAATAATTCAATGAACATCGGCTGAGTCGCTCCAGTTTCTTGTTCCTGGTGCCGAGCAAACCTCACGGCTCACCGGCTCATTTGAATACAATGATGGCGTCACGGATGTTACTAGAAGGTTTCTACACTACCACGAGCCAAAGTGTCTGCTGTGAAAAAGGCCTGGCACTCAACTTATTGTACATGAAAACAATTCCGGTGGACAAAATGGCTCAATATTAAAAAATCAGCACAATATTTCCCTGGCGTTGTTTGTTTTAATTCTAGCGCGGCTGCTAATACAGACTCACCGGCAGACGATGGCGTGAATCTGGGTGACACATGGAGGCCACTGGTGGTTGCTCTTCAGGTCCCCATTGAACAGGTGGAAAGCCCCCCGCCCCCCCCCCCCCTCTCTCTCTCTGGGCAGCCGGAGAGGGGACAGCCACGGTGATCGGAGGAGCCCCCGGTTGGCACCGTCCCATCCCTCCGTCCCCCCAGCCACACCGAGTGCCTGCAGGGAGCTGGCACGCCGCCCGCCAAGGCAGCGAGCCACGGCCCTGACGGCGATGCCAGGTGGGATGGGGATGGGGATGGGTAAGGGGGCGGTGGGAGGAGGAGGAGGGAGAGGCCCCGGGCCCTCAGAGTGGCATCGGTGTGCGTCTGTCCTCTTGCGGGACACAGTCGTTACGGAGACGAACGAACACACACACACACACACACACACACACACACACACACACAGGAGACGCACAAATGGACCAGCAGTGATCAGTGGAACGAAGCCCCCTGTGAAAATGGTGCTCACAGTACAGACAGCTGGTTCCGATGACACACACACACACACTCTCTCTCACACACACGGTCATCTTCACACATATAATTCATAAAACCAAGAATGATCCAAGATGCTACAAACATCAAGACTTGATTTGTCACTCACTCACTCACTCACACACACACACACACACACACACACACACACACACACACACACACACACACACACACACACACACACTCTCACACTCTCACACACACACACACTATTCATAGTGATCTCATCATGCAGAATATGAAAACTATGCTTTCCGCTCGTCAATCTCAAAGTTGAATAAGTGCTCAGTCATCATAATTAATCATCTCAGAACTTGAAGACGCCGCATCCCCGGGCTCCAAAATATAAGACGTCACAGAGTCTCGCCCATCGACCGGCCGGCGTTACTTTCGCTCATCGGCATGCGCGAGGACGGCCGGTCATTACGAGTATTGAGAGGAAGAGGAAAAGGTCAAGCTCGGAGCTAAGCCCGGGTCCCGAGGAGCCGACGTCTCCGCCGTCCATCAATCAGCCCGAGCCGCTCTGTGATCACAAATCAGTCGCCTCTGTCGACCTCAATTATTTCTTTTAACTGCGACTGAAAATGGGTTTGTTTAAGAGTGATCATGCCCACTAATCCAATCACATGCTAATTAAGGCTTCTGTCACAGGCCCGATGCATGACAGTGGTACGGTGCCCCCTGTTGATACGTCACCTCTGCACCAATGGCTTTGTTGCCATAGCGATCCATTGAATTGAAACTATTTGTCCTAGTTTGCTTTCATTATTGCGGCAACCCCACTTTATGTATACTCTTTTGTCCTGTATACATAGCAACAAGGACAATAATGATTAATATTATAAAAAATGTGTATGTGGCTTTTACATTTAAATATTTTTAATAAACTTAGTCAGATTTTGATCAACCAATCAAATGACTATACATACACAATAATAATTAAATAAAGATAAAATACATGCACAAAAAAGAAATCATACAAAATAAATAACAACAACATAAATAATAAAAAAAACACACAAATAAAGTATATATCCAGACACTAATCTGATTAGCTCATCTAATTGACAAGCAAAACAATTAATTGTCAGACGAAGAATACGAGCGTCACGAGGTCTGTCCACATTAACAACGGATTCCAGAAGTCTCTCCGTCCCATATTCCACATTTTTGTCCTTCTGTCTGAATTAACTGAGTTTGTATGACGCTACTTTTGCAAATATTTGGGAAACCAAACATGACGAGAGGGCTCAGCCCCGGTTTCCCGCCGATTATAACAAAAAACTTGGTGGCTCCACAAGTGAGATATCATCGGTGGATCAACGCCTCGAACGGAGCTCGGAGCTTTGAGTCAGTCGTTCTGGATCGTGGGACGCTTTCACATCTCGTTAGCGACGAGCTGAGCAGCAATCAGGCTCCTGGGGAGAAAGCGATGGTTGAACAATCTGTAAAATCTTGTAGGAATAGAAACAGTTTGGATGTGATGGTTGCTTCTCTCCTAATACGTTGAAAAGCAGCAGCAGATTTGTCGTCTTCGGCTCTTTCAACTGCTGTGATAATTCCACCAATCCAGTTTACAGCCGAGTACAGTTTGGATCTCTGATACCCGAGTCACGGTTAAATGTCTCAGTTGAATCAAGATTACGATACTTGCAATAATTGCCATAATAATAGTCGCCATAATAATCGTCATTGAAAAGCATGAAATGTACACGAAAGGTAGATTATGAGATAAAATATATATTATAGGATCATGAAGAGGGCTGGGAGATAAGTCAATATGCTAATTTATCCTCTTTCAAGGGAATCATATTGAGATTAAATCAAATATTGAGATATTGTGAAACACGATTAGATCTAAATTTATATTAACAAGCACATACTATACACACGTTGTTCTAAACAAATTAATTGATAATATACTGTCCTTTTAATTTGTTTCAATATATATAGTATTTATATACAATACAAAAATAAAAAAAAATTACAATAATATATATATATATATATATATATATATATATATATATATATATATATAGAAGGGAAATGGAAAAAAGGACAATTAAAAAATAACAATAATATATATATATATTATTGTTATTGTTATTATTGTTTTTTAAAAATAAAAAATAAATATTTATTTGTATATATATATATATACACACACACAAATACACATATAGAAATATAGTGACATCATTTGGCCATATCACACAGCCCTTGTTCTAATTATAAATTGACATGTACAAACATGTATATAATCCTTTTTCTTTTTTGTATGAAGTGTATTCAAGAGCTCATGTTACACCATATAGGACCCTTAATGGATTTCCTTTACTTGCAGGGTATTATTTAGACTCACAACCAAACAACACAACACTAGCTGATCTGCATTTACTCTGCTTCCCGCCATTTCCTTCCACTGTGTCCAGATGACATGCTGCTGAAGCCTGAACATGTGGATTACTACAAAAGCCTTTTTTTTTCGAGATGCACTCTTCAAGAAGAAGAAAAAAAGAAAAGAAAAAATCTCTTTCGACGTTTGTGTGCCGCCGTCATTAACATGAAATATGCGGTTGTGGTAAACACACACGAGTGCAGGGAAGTTGACCCGATTTGCATATTTCAAAGAATGCTGCTCACTTTGTGTGGATTACCTGTTAAAAATAGAAGCGGGAGCGGCGACGCCGTTCTAATCTATGTATGATCACATCACACCGGCCATTGGCGTTAATCCCGCTGCAACACCGCCAGCTGAAACCCAACAGAGCCGTCGGAGGAGGGAGCTGCAGCGAGAGACAGCCGGTGGAGGACGATCCTCTCAGGGGACGTTCTCCACGCTCTCTGAAGACGGACATGATGATGAATGGGACTCTGCGGGACCAGATAAATATCACGTCACTGTGTGAATGGAGGGGCTGCAGCTCTCGTGCTATTTTCATGATGTACTAGTCTGCAGGTGAGTTAATGATTATGGGCCTCTGGGCGGATGGATGATAGTCAGCCTCATTTTCTGGTCTCAGACACTCGTGAAGACATTCGAGCATGCCGTGTCCCCGTTTCATACCACAAACTGAATGGACTGTAATGCTGTAATAATATGTCACCGCACGACTTCCAAATGTTGTATTGGCCATCGCACAAATCTGAAGTAATATTCAAATCGGTCAAAGTGTTTGGCTGAAAGGAGTTTTCAGATTGCTGTTTCTGCAATAAAGTTGGTTGGATTTTATGAAAATAAACTGTAATCCAATGTGCACAAAGACAAAATAAAGCCTCTAAATATAGGAAGACAAGGTCTGTCTCAGAAACGACAAGGCAGCAAAACTCGTTTTCTATTTATTTATAGCAGGTTTAATATTAGTATTTTTGTACAGTTATATGTTTGCTTCAAATATGGTCCTACCAGATTTCTGACCTCCTAATAGAAAACATACAATGCAATGCCGACTAGTGAACTCCATCAATTCTTCTTCTTTTCAACATCCGACTTCTGCCCAGACATAATATTGATAGTGTATAAATATAGTCTCTACCAATTGGTGATAAAGATGGAAACAAATTATTAAACATTTTCACAATCTCAGCGCTTTACTTTGTTTTTCCCCTGTATATTTAGTATTAGTATTTAGTTTTATTTAGGTATTCGTGCCGTATACGTGCCCTGATGGACATGAATCCAAATGCAACTCGGATGGATGGAAGAGACTTCTGACTTCAGTTTGTTCGCCTTTGAAGAGGAAACATTATTTCATAGTTGGGATCAGAACTAGTGACCTCTCTTTTCCTCAAGAAGTCTATTTTAAAAGAGGAGGAACACGGTTTACCCACGCAAAGACTTCTTATATTTAACTTCTGTAACTCAGACACTGAAACAATAAAACAATCATTTAGAATCCTATACGCAGGAGGAGGAAAACACAATTTAAATGTTCCTCCTCGTTTGTTAAACAGTGTTATGATTACAGCAACTCCCACGTGACACACTTGTAATATTACTCGTGTGGTATCAAATCCGATGTGAACGCCGGCTTCCAGAGACCTGTGGAGCGTCTCTCCTCGAGCGGCTCCGTTTCTCCTCGGATCGGTTTCAATCCGTCTCACTCCTCATCATCTTACCCGCCGCCTGTCTTGCCTCCCCATCCTGTCTCTCCCCGAGCATTTCCTCTCTTCAGGTCACATTCTTACCTCTCATCATCATCCAAAACCATTATCACCCTCATCATCATTGTTATCTGCTTCCCCCAGGACTCCCCCGACCACCTGCTGCACCCGCGAGGCTCCTTGACCTCCATCCCAGCATGCACTGCTCCACTGTGTCCGATGGCTGTGAGGCCCTCTGCTCTTACCACGGAGATTAAGAGAATGAACAAATATAACATGGGCAGTAACCCCCTCCCAAAGGAAGAATGAGAGTCCATCAACGTATAGAAAAAAATAAACAAATGGAAAATACTTAAACTGAAGGCAACATTGGCGTATTTTCTTACAGCTGCTTTATGTCTCGTCTCCTCGAGGGCTGAAAAACACACACATTCCACACATTATCACCCTATTAAGTTGTTCAGCAGGTCAGGCTCACGCATTAGGGGTCAAGGGGTCAAGGGGTCGTGAACCGCCAACATCCTCTGTTGGAATCTGGAGAGGGACCGCGGTTGCAATTTCTCTTCACGTCTTTCTTTTCATGTCATCTCTCCGCTAACGGCTTTTATCAACTAAACACGCATGCAAACGGCTGCATATTTTATTATTATTATTATTTAGTGTTTTTCTGGACACTTTAACATGCTGGAAATTCACTTTGGTCACTGCCTTGTGTAGATATTTAGTATTTAGTATTGTTATTGTGTTTAATTTTGATCTTTTATTAATGCTCTAATCTGCACCCGCTGCGTTGATTCCTTCCCACTGTGGGACGGCTAAAGGAATAATGTAATCTAATCTAATATTTATAGTGTACGTGTACGAATGTGAATTCTCCTTTCAACACAATCCGTCTTCAAGAACTGAGGAAATGACTTTCTTTAGCCGCGTTGTACTCGTCTGACTCACCGGATGAAGACTTAGATTAGCCGATGGCCTACCATGTGGGGTCTGCAGAGCGCCGAGGTCCCGCCCCTTCCAGGAGGACCGCCATGTCACCTTGATTAAGAACACACATGTGTGGTTGTCCACGACGAGATCTGGTTTGACGATCTCATACATTTGGAAAGTTGCATTTTGTTGTAAAACTGTGGAATTATAAGACCATGAATAGATATTTAGAAACAAAACATCCAAAAGTCCTGTGAATGACGTCCATCGCTGAATACGATGCTGTGTGCTGTGTGTTCTCTCGTGAAACAACTGGGAACTTGCTCTGCCTATCGATTGGTAAAAATGTATGCTGTACATATTGTAACGCTCCATGAGGCACATTGTGATATAAATATATATATATACTCCTACATATACACAGACATATTTAGTTTTGACCAAACTCAACAGATGAGCACCTCATTCGTGAGCGCCAAATAGAAAAAACATGCAGGACTCCAAACATGAAGCATATGGAAACGTTCAGCGTCTGTTTGGTGAAATAACACATGACCAGCAACATGTCAGATGGCTTTCGATGACACACGGAGCCGACGTCTGATTGCCGAGCAGGTGAAACCACTTCCCGTGTGGCGTGGAAGGCCATCTGGAGCCGGGCGCGCCGCTTTCTTGGGATGAAATAAGCCAGAGCACATTTCTCCGTGACCTCGGTGCCGTGAACTCCAGAATATACATTGAATGCATGAGCGTGGGCAGCAGGCGGGTTTGTTCTTCCGTTTTCTTTTCTCTTAAAGCCCCAATATGTAACATTTCCTACCTTAAAATAACAGCTTGAAAAAAAATGTGCCGCTACAATGACTTTTAATATGGCGATTTGCGCCTTCGTCACTGCCATCGGGGGTCTGTGGGGAGAAAACTCCACTATGTAAGATTTTTGACTGCTTTCTGTCATGATGACCAACGTCACATAGTCCAGTCCACGCTCACAGGTGACTTTTTATTTGCTCCGCTACGCGACGCGTAGAGACAGAGAGACATGCTGCTGTGGAGACGATCAATAACAGACGTTTAGTTTAATAAAAGAACAAAGACGTCTTTAAGAAAGGGACCTGACTACTTCTGCTGGAATCTGGAGGATAGAGAAAGTTACAGGGGGGCGGGCGGAGATAACATTTTTTTAACTCAAACTCAAAAGAGCCATATGCGGTCACCGGAAGAGCCATATATGGCTCAGAGCCAGAGGTTCACGACACCTGATCTATCGTAACTGGGTATTTACGACACTGAAGTACACATTAAATACCTGAAGGGGGCGCTACAAGGAAGTAGCGCCCCCAAGTGACTTTTTCTTTGCTCCACCCCAATGCGAGCAAGCCAGACGGCGAGCAGAGGACTGTTAACGCGACACAGAGACAGAAATGACTTCTGCTGTAATCTGGCACTATAGAGAAAGTCAGAGGGGGGCGGGACAACATTTTTTTTAATGTCATGCGATCTACCAATACTACGCCGCGATCGACTGGCAGGTTGCCGGTCGATCGCGATCGACGTATTGAGCACCCCTGACCCAGAGTAACGCAAATATCCAACGAAGCAAAATCCCGGACGTTTTTGGAAACCTTGCCGGACGCTTTTTTTGGGTCTCAAAAACAGGACATGTCCGGGGAAAACCGGACGTCTGGTCACCCTACTTAAACTTGCTGTCTGGCAGTGATTACGCAACGTCATATAGTGCCAGTCCACGCTCGCAGGTGACTTTTTATTTGCTGTTAGCTCAGGAGCCAGAAGAGCCATATATGACTCGAGAGCCAGACGTTAAATACCCGAAGGGGGCGCTACAGGGGAAAAGTTACATAGTGTCGCTTTAAGGACAGGCTTTATTGGATGTCACCCGAAGTGGCTTCCCCTGTTCTTTTAAGCGATCGAAGGCCCGACTGGCCAAAAACGCTCGACTTCTCCATCGCCGGCCATCTGGACGCAACTCAAGACGAGGCACCGAGCCACATTTAAACAATCCCTCCTCTGGGCCGTTGCGCTGACTGATGAGGTGCTGTACGCGGCGGCCGTGACCCCGCTCGGCTCTCCCGCTTTTTCCAATAACAACACGTGCTCAGGAGTGGCATGTCCGAGCTGCCAGAGAGAATTGCCCCTGAGATAAGTGTCTCCATTACACAACGTGTCACCATGGCTGCATACGAGTGCACGCATACATGAAGCGCGGAGGGAGGGTGTTATGGCGCATTCCTCCGTGAGGCCCGTTTGTATAGGAGCCGCTGGGCTCCGTAATAAAACCCAGCGGTTGTAAAACATGACATTTGACAGTAGCAGAGTAACCTGAGAGATTTGACTCCGGATCTCCTGAACGACAGAGCGGGAAGTAATGGCCACGCACTAATGAACGCCGGTGTTTATTCTAGCTGTAAAGTGGTAAAGCAAACACTTAACCACTGTCCCTCGTGGTTACTTTATATCTTGAAACTAGTCATAACAGCGTGCACTTTTCACCATGCCGCTCAAAGAATGGTAAGAGCAACAAACCGAGGGGCTGTGAAAGCTGTTGTGCGGCTCCTTGGGTGAATTTTTGCCACAATGACTTCCGTTCCCAGGCTTACGTTACTGACTCCGTTTGCCGTGACCTTGACGACAGCTCACCTAAATGTGGCTTGAATTACCCTGAACGACTGACTGAAAGCCAGACAACACCCCCCTCTCTTTTTATCCCTTTGCTTCCAAACCCAACAGTTCCTCAAAGAAAAAAAAACTCCAATATGAGCAAAATGGAGCTCAGAGAGCCTCTCAATCTCCGGCAGCCTTTTCTCCTCGGCTGCGGCGCTCCCTGTCCTTTGCCTCCGCCTGAAGGACTGCTTCCACCTGTGTACGGATTAACACATCTCATATGTGGGAATCAGCCGGGAGCAGGTGCCGCACGGATCCAATAATCTCCACGTCCGATGGATTACCCGGCTCCCAATCAATGATACGATTGACACATCCACATCATGAAATGCCGCTCCTGTAAGCGGCGCCGGGCCGTCTGCTTTAAACTGATAAAAGAGTGTCACAGTCAAGCGCATTAAAGAGAGAGAGCCTTTCGGTCGCTCTCTCATGTGAAAGTAGTCGAGGATGAAAACGTCTTGAATGGCTTGTTTTTCGTTTTCTTTACCCAACTGAGGCCGTTTGAGTTTGAGAGAACAAAACTCGACCGGCTCATGAAAATCTGGTCGTTAAACGCGCATTATCTACCTCCATCCATCATTCACGCGGCGCGGCTTGCCTCCTAATTTCTGGCGGGTTATTCTTGGAATCCGCTCGATCTTCCGCCGCTCCTCCGCACTTTACCGTTTCCCCGCCGACGCAGTGACAGCGACCTGTGGAGCCGGGCGAGCCGCGGAATGCACCGGCAGAAGCTTCTGTGCGATAGGGCGGAAAAAAAATGATTAACGAGCGGTCTAAATGTGGCACGGGGAAGTCGGCACAAAAAAAAAAACGTCCAAATTCTTTCGCCGTATCGAGGCGCTGATGGAAATGGAGAGGTCCAGGAACCGAGCCCTGAGGGACTCCAACACCGCCGCTTGCACCCGCGCTGGCCTCCCTCTTTGAGCTTGACGGTTAACAGGTGGCTGCTTCTAATAGATGGATGTCTTCTAACCACTAATGCAAGATATCAGGCGTTTGGCCCTCTCCTGTTAACAGCAGCGAGCGCGCCGCTGTATCAACACCCCTCTGTGACTCTATTTGCTCTGTCATCGCTCATCAGGTAATTATTACAGCGCCTCGTCTTCACCGTCTTTACTCCTGCTGCCTTCTCAAGAATAAGCAATTCATCACCATCATCAGCAGGCGATCTCTTGATCCTCAATTGCCTGTTTTTACGTCTGTTGGATCAATAATGCTTGCACAACAACCATTAAAAAGATCTCCATTGTCATATAATTGTTTTTGTGTTATGCTACTACATCTGTTTTTGTATTATCATACATGAAACAAACATGTATATCATATATAATTACACATTTTCCATATGATCTCTTGTATATTGTGCCTGATTTAATAACCAATCATAAAAAAATACATTCTAAATATACACTTTTTACTATGTTACTGTATCATAAAATATTGTAACTACATTATTGATTCAATGACTGTATTTTTTTTTGTTATTTATCTTTAGGGTGTTTCTTATACCTCTCAGGCCTGTTTCTGCTAAACGTCCATCCTGAGGATCAATAACACTTTAAAGCCATTTCGAACATTTAGAAGTAGTATTTTGCATGTTTATACTTATAAACATACCCAAATATTGTTATCTGCTTGTAACCACATTAGAGTGTGCTTGTATGCTGCATGCAAATGTGTCCCAGTTTTTCTCTTATATGTCCCAACTTTAATCTCTTGATTTTCCACGCGCCATATGCTGTAGTGTGTGAGTATATTCTCAGCAGCTCTCATCATATCCTGTGAATCTCATACCGACGACGAGGTGAATTAATGCACACGTGCAAACATTCGTCAAATCCAGGTATGCCTCCTGCTCTGCCCTCCCACTTTCTTAGCTTTCACCTCCCATTCCTTTTCCCCCCCAGTGTTGCTATGCAGCATAAACCCTCAGACACACACACACACACACAGCTCCATCAACGTACCTGCCGAGCTCAGATTACAAAGCCTTTTACCGTGGAAAGGGAAATGCCCCTCATGACGCTACATGGGAGGTAGTGCTGCCGGCTGCCTCTGCAAACCCGTTCACTCTATTTGCTGTAATGAGCTGCAGCGAGGGCAGCAGCAGTATGTACAGATGTGACGTGCATGAGAATGGCCACGCTGCTCCGCTCCCATCTCAACCTTTGGGAGGTTTTTCCTGTGCTCAGAAATACGGGAACAGATTTGTTTGTAGAGATTTCTGGATTCTTGGGAAAAAAAAGGCAGTTTCCATTGAGCAACTGCTTTCTACAGTCTTTCTTTTATCTTCTAATCTCTTATCCAATCTGGGCGAAGTATCCACATCATTATTTTGGGTGCGCAAACTGTATTTACAGTCAATAGATGACTCCATTGGAAGAAAACAGACACATCTTCAATTTCCTGTCTTGTTGAGGCGTGAAGAACTGTCAAGGCCATAAGAGTGACAAGTAAATAAATGTGTGTGTGTGTGCGTGTGTGTGTGGGAGGAACGGTGAATAGAGATAAAGAGACACAGATAACAGGAGAAGAAAGCGTGACCCTTGTTGCCTTGACCTCCTTTCATCATGACCAAAACACACCATCAATCACTATCCGCTAACAAGCTAAACACTGTTCCTCTCCTGATGAAAGGTTCAGCGCCAACACAAAGGACGTAGAGAGGACATCTGCAGTGGGATTGTTTTAACACTGTTTTCTTCTGAAATCAAGCTTGTGGTGAGATATTTAAAAACGTAAAAAGGTTTTATAATAAGGACATAAAATAGCTGCATTTCGTACGTTTCCATATTCCCCAAATTGCCTCGGGGGCCAAAAGGCTTAAAAAAAATAATCAATCACAGCCTGGTGGATATAAACATATGTGCATGCCAATAATTTAGCCACCAGAGTAAATGAGAGGTGCATTTCCAGATAAACAGGATGAGAGAGCGATTGACTGGTCAAGCATACGAGTTTGAGATATAGATATATATATATAAAAATATATATATATAAAAATATATATATATATATGGTGTGTTTCATATATATATATATATATATATATATATATATATATATATGTGTGTATGTATATGTATACAAATAAACTAAATTATTATTCACATTACTATTATTTATATATGTATATCAAAATAAATAAATCAAATTAGTATATATATATATATATAAATAATTTATATATGTAAATATAAATACATATTAATATATATATATATATATCTATATATAGATATATAGATATATATATAGAGAAATACATATGGAAGGATGTTTTCAGGCTTTCGCCATGAACCATGAATGTGAGTCACAGATTGTTTCATAATGGAAACCATTCGGCGTGCAGGGTACACATTATCCTCTGGTGGATGGACTTAGCTCGGTCATTTGCAATCACACCGAAAAACAACTGCTCCACTCGTATAAACAAAGGGATGTTTACAAGTGAGGGGGAAGGAGATTTTTTTTTTTTTTAAACACAAAAAAAACATGCTCGGTTGATTTACGCGGGACGGAAAAACCCGAGACGTTGAGAAACGGGCTGACCACGCAATCATTCGCAGGCCGACGAGATGCGCCGCCAGTTTTCTTTTGACAACACCGAGAAGCGAGGCGTGGAAGCGAAGGCTCGTCAGCGGGGAGGAGATGCTCTCCCCCCCCCCCCCGTTCAACGCTTCACTGCTCGGGGTTTAATACCTGTTGAGTGGACAGAGACTTAGTGAGCTTGAGCGTAGCAATCCCAGCTTAATGTTGTACAGGTGCATCCCTCTCCTCTCAGGATGAACTGGCCTCGGGTCAGCTGGCAACGTTAACTGGAGATTCATCTTCCTGCCCTCTGCCGGGGAATCGGTTGGACACGGCGACTAAAGGAAAGGTACGACTCGTGAAGGGTACAGCAGCAGCAGAAATACACATTTATATATAGAGAGACACACATTAGACACAATTATCCCTGATTTAGGGTTATAATGAGTTCCCAGAACCAACAGCGTTCTCATCAATGCAGGACAGAATTCAGCATAATCACATATATCTTGATTGTTGTCTATTTTTCTCTTAAGTGCATCTGCTCCCCACGCCCAGAGAGGACAAGGCTGGAGAGGACATGTGCAAGTATCCATAGTTTTCATCCAGAAAATACAATCATTATTTCTTGATCTCAATATTGAATATTGCTTTAATATTTAAGGACTACTCTTGTGTGTGTTGGTAGTCAACACCTAGTTTACAACGTTGTCTCATCGGATCACAAATGTTGTGTTTGTGTTTTTCTTTTCCAGTGAGCGGCGAGAAAAGTAGAAAAAAGGTGTGAATCAAAGTAAATGTTCCTCAGTTGTGGGGTCAAGTGACCAGAGAGAGAGAGAGAGAGAGAGAGAGAGAGAGAGAGAGAGAGAGAGAGAGAGAGAGAAAGGACAACACTCCACACACAGGGGAGAGTGTGATGTTTCATATTTTCACACATTTAACAGTTGAAGCTGTATCTATGTTATTTTACTGGTTGAAAGCACAACTAACAAGTACATGAAAGAAACCGAAGAAGAAGAAAAAACGTCTTCTTGGGTGGGAGCCCTCTGGACTTAACACGTTATTCCATCTATACTATTTTTTACTATAACCATGATTATTATTAAGAAATAAGTTAATATCAAGAAAATGAACATGACTAACTGCTTCTCTCTTGTCAAAAAAAAATTTTTGCAGAGAAAAAAATTAGCGATATTGCATATTTTTTATGTTTTATGTATATATATATATTATATATATATATATATATATGTGCTTTTATTAATAACTAGATAATACAACAAATCTATCAAACTTTGGAAACAGACAACACTGTTTTAGTCGGATCAATTCATTGTTGATTTTGGTCTTTTCACTGGATTTGTTGACAAGAAAACAAAATGGAATATCTTCATCTTTCTTCTGAAATATCGAGTGATACGCCTCCACAGACCTTTCAGCAGACATCTTGACTTTTCAAAGCAAACTACATTCACACAGCCAGGCAACCAGGCCCTGTTGAGACTCCGCCCACTCCTCCTCTCTACCTCTATCTGCCTGATGGATCGAGGAGGTCTGGATCATGGTCCATGTCTACTACCAACTATTCATACACTGTCATATTCATTGAATGTGTTGTAACTCTAATCTGTCCTTCTGGTCACATGACATCTATTGCGCTTGTCAATCCTGGAGAGGGATCCTCCTCTGTTCTTCCCTTTTTCCCCGTGAAGGGTTGTTTGGGAGTTTCTCCTGATCCGATGTGAGGTCCTGGGACAGGGATATATGTACGGTTTATAAAGCCCTCTGAGGCAAATTTGTAATTTGTGAGAATGGGCTATACCAAATAAACTGAATAGAAATGGTCCTCAGCCATCATCACTCCCTCCATGATCCACACATTTCCTACACTGCAACATGTCCTCTGCATCGGCGCGCTCCTGAAGACAACATCGTTTCTCTTTCATGTGCAAATACAGAAACTCTCTTTCCTTGATGTAAAAGAAGACAGAAGAAACCACTTCTATTCACAAAGGCTGTAAATATTTCAAGCGCCCGGGACCAGATTCCAAATGAGTTGCCATCGGCGTAATGTTTTATGGAAATAACTTTTCGAACCCCTCTATAATTTACAACTCTCTGCGGCCTCCTTTTGGACTTACTCGTTCTCTGGACAGCAGAGAGGGGGGGGAATCGGACTTCCTCTGCAGCGCTATGTTCGGTAATGGAAACACGGTTAAACTGCCCACACCATTACGGCAACAAGGGCGGCGCGCTCGTCTGTTTGGGCCCGCAGCTCAAAGTCATGGGCTGTGGAAGATGAATCTTTTAAAAGGCGATAAAAGGGAAAACAGAAGCAAAGAGATGGGAGCTGTACAGAGTCGGCCACGTTATAATCGATTCTTGGCATCGCTTTTTTTCCTCCTCTCTTCTTTTTTTTGCTCTGGTTGATGAGACGTTGAGGTCTTTAATCTTTTCAGGCTTCTAAATCTTTAAACGAAGGTAATTGCTTTCATAGTGTGCACTAAACTGTAAGATGGAAAAAGAGAAAAACTTTGGAATAAGCCATGACGCCTCCTCTCATTTGACCTCTCTCCTCTCTCTGTCTCGACCTCTCGTTGACCTCTAGCCTTTAGTGCTCGGCCTCACACCAGTATCACTGGTACACAGGTGTCACCGTGACTTGTTCCAAATCAACCAAACCAGTTGTAAAACACACAATTTGAAAGGATTTAAATGTGATTATACGGAGCACAGACGGACAGGTGGAGGCTGGCCGATGCTGCGCCATGTTGGACCGCTCGGCTTTTGCGGGGGCGGCTTAGCGAAGGGGTCAATTTAACTTCAGTTTAATAGAATAATCCACTGACTGACACTTTGTTGCACACTATACTAATATAATACCAATGTGGGGGATATATGGCGAGAACAAACACAATTGTCACTTTGTTTTCTCTTTTATGAATTAATTTGAAGACACAAAGAGATAAAGAATATTGGACAGAGCCAGAAATTACTAATAAAAAAATGGAATTCGCACAGAGATAAAAAAGCTGTCTGGATGAAGCTCTCAATGGACTGAATTTGTCATTTCAGGGCATTAAAGTAATTCTGTGCTTTTAATTAATGTCCTGATAATGTTCCAGTAATCCTTATTCACCCTCACTGATAAGTAAATGTCACGCTAGAAATGTATTTAAAGCTGCGACAAAGCATTTGTAAAAAGAAAATAACAAATGAGAATAATTAAGAATCATTGGACTTCTGGACATTTATATTATTTGCATAAATAAGTGTGTGTGTTTGTGTGTTTGTGTGTTTGAGGTTGTGTTTGTTGATCCTCGGAGCGTGCGGCGGCGTGCCGGGGTTCACCCAAGATGCCGTGTGCGTTGTTGCGGACATGATGTGTAACAGGTGTGAGGCGGTGAGGAGGGGAGACGGACGCAGCTGTAGACGGCGGTCAAGTCCCCCCCCCCCCCATCTGCCTTCCCCCCCGCCCCACCAAGCCCCTAAAAGCCTGGCTCAAGTCTGCATGTGTGTGTGTGTATATTAATGTGTGTGTGTGTGTGTGGTGGCGGCAGCCGTTGGATCCCTGCTTCCTGCAGCCAAGTGTCATCACCTTTCCATCTAGCATCCTGCATGCGCCACCCCTCCCCCGCCCCTGTGCAGCACTAACACCCCGCAGGTACCCGAGGACCGTGCGGTGTTGGCCATGTGTCCGTTCGACAACGAGTCGCCGCGCTTTGTGGCCTCACTTCGGCCAGCGGCAATTTAAATCAGGCGTCTAAAATCGAACGCCAGTTTCAGAGCGTGAATTAAAAAAATTAAGGGCTGTTACGTTTGACTCCTCTTCATACGTTTGATGTGCTCGACTTCCGTGAATTCATTTGCTTTGGGGGCGGTTTAGCTCAGTGGGGAGAGTGGTCGTCCCGTGACCGCAAGGTAGCAGGTTCGATCCCCGCTCCCCCCATTAGATGCAGACCGAAGTGTCATTGAGCAAGACACTGAACCCCCCAGCTGCTCCCTGGGCGCGGTGCTTCACTGCAGCCCACTGCTCCTTCTTAACGAAGGATGGGTCAAATGCAGACACGAATTTCCCCATTGTGGGATCAATAAAGTATACATTATTATTATTATTATTTATATTTGCCTGTCACAGAAACGTGGGATTACGCTTATTATCTAAATTCCCGTCAGATTCAAACGTAATTGGAACATAGTTAGACGGGTAATACGTTTTCAGTAAATGGAGGACAATTTTTTTTTGACAGGCAACCGTGACTTCAAGGATCTGAACTCTCTCAACCACTGGACGGATCGCCGTGAAATTTACATTCACGGTCTCCAGTGGATGAATCATATGGATTTTGATGATCTCCTGACTTTTCCTCCAACATCAACAGTGGGTCAAAATGAGTATTTGTCCAATGCGCTGGTTCATGATAAAAAAAGAAACGCTGACATTATCACACCTCAGGTGTACTTTGTGCACAGCACTGAATAAATATCAAACGTTAGCATGCTGACACTCCAATTCAAAGATTGTAAAGATTACACCCACTGAAACATGTTAACATCGTAAGCAAACACGTCTTTGGAGTCTTGTTGAGTAAAAATATGGCACACATGTTTCCCAACTGTGTTAGCTTGCTTGTTTCCCTTCTGCGTTAGCTGCCATGTTTCCCTTCTGCGTTAGCTTGCGGGCCACATGTCCATGACAGCAACCTCAAACATACAGCAGGTAAACAGAGAAACTAGCTACAAACAAGGAGAGATTCTTTATTGAGGTGTGCAGTAACGCAGCTGCAGTGTCTAACAAAATAAAAGTATGAATGCTAATAAGGCGCATGCACATATAGGTGTTGCACCTACCCAACCTCCGTGCTACCGGAAGATGCCAATTACACTGGCGAGGGAGCGGAGAAGCAGTGATGAGCTCGGAGGTCTGTGTGTATGTGTTTTAATATTAGAGCAGAAGTTTTCATTGACGAATGCTCAACGAATACATGATATGGATATTTCTACATTAAGTGTGACTGAGGTTCTCATTATATTCGTTGTCAATAAACCGATTTATAAGGAGCTGGGATTTGTCAGGAGATGCTAACAGCAAATGTACTTTTAAAGTGTCAGACTTTGAAAATCTGTGTTGGATGATTTATTCCCGTTTAATCTGGGAGCATAGGCGGCCATATTAAATGAAGAAGTATAAATTATTAAATAACAAGAAAAAATTAAGTGATATGCAAAGCAGACGTTATAATGTTTTAATGTTTCAATGAGCTTGGGTGATTCTAAAACATTTTGAAGCATATGGAAATACAAAGTGAAGATTGCGTAAAGATAAAGGTTTATTAAAGTTTTAGCATAATGGTTTGTCTCTTCCTTCCAGCATTTACACATAATGCCTTTGACTGGACTAATTAATCATCATTAGCTCATATCCCCACACACAAGTGGTAATTTTAAATATCCGGCATGTTGATGATGTTTAAAGGTAAGAGTTTTTCTCCTCCATTAGGATTTCTTTTTTCTTTTTGGCTTAAAAAGAAACGGAGGCTTTTTGGGGTTTTGCATATGCAGAGATTCAACATCCGGCTCCAATTACATGAAAATGTGCAGAAATATGTCCGCTCCCTCATTTTTGTTATTCCTCCAGCAGCAGCTGAAATGCGTTTCCAGCGAGCTCAATTTCATTTGTGATTCTTCACAGTTTTGTTGAGAGAATATTGAGTTTTCTTCCCTTCAGGGCATCCGAATGTCTGACAGGATTTTGACTGACAGCTTAAACAGATGATTATATCCCAAATAGAAATCTATTAAAGCCTGGTGACAGATTAGTGAAGGAGGCTACTTGTCCACGGCAACACAATACCTCAGGAAATCCCAAAATGGGATGTCACCAAGAGGAAATAATCCGCAGAATTTCCTGCTGAACCAATGCCGATGTCAAGAGGTGACTGTGATCCAGAGGTGACCTGCATCTCAATGCACAACACTGAGAGACACATGCATAAACACATGTGGCTGGAGCGCAGCTGTATTCAAAATCTGTTTTTTTAAACCTGCTTCCTTCTCTCGCCAGTTTAACCCCCAACTGACAGTAAAAAAAAAAGGAAAGGTTGAGCCACGAGGGAGATACTGTCTGCTTATTTATTATTTGTTCATGCAGTTAAAACAAAATCACGGTAAAAAAGACATATAACAACACTAAATGGACACGCTCAATGTTGTGGTTTAGGGAGAGGATGAATCAAATGCTTTCCCCTCAAGTGGACGGTTTTAGAGTTGAGTTTGACCTTTATATTGAATAATTTATAATAATTGAAAACCATGACAGTAAGATAAATGGCTGCCACTCTGCACTGCACTCACAGCAGAAGGCAATCTCTCAATCATAGGCATGCTCTGAACTCTGTGTGGATCACCTTTATTAAACATCGGTAGTCGATCTTTCAATAACACAACTATTTTCATTTAAAACTGTACTCACAAATCTGGTGAATCAGGGTTGGTGAGAAATGCACTTTACTACACTGGGACAGCAATTGTGCAGATGAAGTAGGCTATCAAGTGTTCTCTCGCTAGCACCGGACACAGTAAAGGTGGAACTGGACACAGTAAAGGTGGAACTGGACGCAGTAAAGTTGCAACTGGACACAGTAAAGGTGGAACTAGACACAGTAAAGGTGGAACTGGACACAGTAAAGGTGGACCTGGACACAATAAAGGTGGAACTAGACACAGTAAAGGTGGAACTGGATACAGTAAAGGTGGACCTGGACACAGTAAAGGTGGACCTGGACACAGTAAAGGTGGAACTAGACACAGTAAAGGTGGAACTGGATATAGTAAAGGTGGACCTGGACACAGTAAAGGTGGACCTGGACACAGTAAAGGTGGAACTAGACACAGTAAAGGTGGAACTGGATATAGTAAAGGTGGACCTGGACACAGTAAAGGTGGACCTGGACACAGTAAAGGTGGAACTGGATACAGAAAATGTTGCACTGCAGTAAATGCATAAATGTCAGTGCTAATGTAGCCGTTTGCCTAGCTAACGTCAGTTGACGCTGCGTCGGGGCTTTCCGTCACACAAGCTTAGCGTCATCTCTTGGCCCCGTTTGCTCATTTTTGGGTGGTTTGCATTATGCAGTGGTTGAACTCAGGCTCATTTTATAATAAATAATTGAAACGCAAATTTCTTTCCATGAAAGACTCTCAGTTAAAAAGAGATCTTAAACCGTGAAAGCTTCTTTGAAGTAAATCCAGAGGAGCGACGGACCGCGACGCAGAAAGAGAAACCTCCACCGACTCTTAAAATATACACACCGGCCGGGCATCGGCCTTCATTTGTCATGACTAATACACGGTGCGCGACACTGATGTGATGTGCAGCACAGCGGCTGGAAGAGGAGCAGTTCATTACAGGCCCACTGGGTTTACTGCATCTTGATGGATTTCCCCAGGACTCTCCGCATGGTCTCTGCTACACATCAGGTAATTGCTGTTAGTCTAAGTGCACCACCAACAGTCCCCATGCAGTCTGAAACCCTTATGGCACATTGTCCAACCTCCACTGTGTGTGTGTGTGTGTGTGTGGGAAAAAGACGAGGCAGGGAGGGGGGAATGGAGATTGAGATAAAGCGTGTGGGTGTGTGTGTGTGTGTGCAGGCCCGCGCATTTAAAAAAGGCAGAGTGAGATTGCCTTTGTGATAATGATGTATGAAACATAAAGCCGAGGTCATCCGTTCCGATGAAGCCTGCAGTCTCTCGGCCCCCCTCCTGCATGCAGATGAACCAATATAAAGGGCGCGCTCGGTTTCACGGGTTACGCTCTCAGTTCCCTGCTACGCCGACGACTGAGGGGTTGCTTCACTGTCTGTCTGTCTCTCGTAGTGAGATGATAGAGGGGAGAGAAAAAAGAGAAACTGTAGACTCTGAGGCGACAGGAAGAACAAAGGAAATGTAAAAAAAGAGAAAAAAAGACGAAAAGAAGAAGGGAAATCACGAAAAAAACAGAGTGCAGGTTTCCAATTAGACGGAGGTGAAATAGGATGTGGAATATATTGGGAGGACTGTCCGGTGCTAAGTGTCACTGAGCGGGGTGGGGAGGCGGTGGTGGAGGGGCTGCCGGATTAGGAGGAGATAAGACGAGCAGCGCCGCATTGGCCTCTCTTCCCAGACAGCTCATCTCTGCTAGCTGCTGGAGGCTGGCAGAGAGAGAACGCACACCGGGGGGTCTCTGGCTTTGGAAACTCGCTGCAGCACTTCAACCAGAAATATCTGGGTTCATTTCGGGCTGCTCGCGCTCGCTTGAAACATCGGTAATGAAAATATGTGCCGGCTTTCCAGTTAATCACCAAACTCTGGTGGTGTTTAGAATGTCACTGTTGAAGCGCTTTGAAGAAAAGCAACATTTTAAACCCGCGTGAGCCGTTATTTTGGCACTTAGGGGGATGATCAAAACCAAATGGGAACGCAGCAATGATACCGCCTCGGAATTATGTTTAAAATACTACTTATTTGTTTTACCAGATGACATCTTACATTTTTGTTTTTTTTTATGTTCAGTGAGAATGTGTACGCCGTGTTTGGTGTAAGCAAAGAAAGCACTTATAGGATAAGGGGAAGATTGTGGTTTAATTTGAATGTACTGCAAGCATGTTGGTTCAAGTCCAAGTCAAATAGTGGAAAAATAAAAAAATATATATAATTAGTGAACATTTATAGATCATTTCAGTACCAACATAAAAAAAAATGAAGTTTGATGTCCTACTTTGACTTTTTCCTTCAAAACATATTAGATGAAAATGACGATATGAGAAGGACGCTGAGAGTGAAGGTGCGAACTGAAAAACAGACATATATATTTATTTATTTGTATTTATTCTGTCACTTCATGTAATCATGATAATGTATTTACAATGGAAGTCACAGTGTGTAGATGCAGCTGGAGGCTATAGACAAATAAATATGTTCAAATGTAAAATGGTTTTATTTGTATAAAGAGAAGAAGGAGTTTGTGAATCAATATTTCCTGAGGTCTAATGAGGAGTAAATGAGGTATGAGGACGAAATAATAGGTTAAAAGGATTTGTTGATTTCTTTCGAATTTGCTTGAGTAGATCCGCAAATTAAAGAAATCAAGAGTATTCTTTCAAATGAACCCGTTCTGTCTCGCGCATTGATTCCCATCCCCCAGATAAACAGCCGAGGCCAATGAATAAACATCGGACCATTTCCGTGCTCAGAAACAGTCCATCGGCCTAATTCAAGCGACATCCTTTCGGAGGGGGATCAATTCCGTGAAGGAGCATAATGCTATGCCTGGTGGTTCAGCGTGTCTCAGGAAAGCAATTCCAGCCCCGCCGGCGGCATTTGTTACCGGGTTGTCTTAAAAAACTTGCAGCAGCAGGAAGTTATTGAGCTGCCATGGAGGCATCGAGGAGAGGCATTTAAAAACAATGAAACGGCTGCTCGGGGGGCAATTAAACCCGGGTCAGGCCTGATTCACGACCCATTCCAATGACATGACAAACTCAGTTGTTGGTGCGTATTTGTACGTCTGCAAAGCACACGCACACAACAATACAGGAAGATTACCGATGTTTACCAAGGCCATATAATCCTATAGGGGATCTGCTCCTAAACACCGACTTGCTGGAGGCATTTATTGTTGAAGGATGGCTTCTTTTTTTGTTCACGTCCATCTCGATGCAACACTCACACGCAACCTCGACGGACATGGAGAGAGTTCACGGTCGCCGTGGTTGTTCCTCTTCTCCTCCGCGGTCGCGATTAAGAGCGTAATTGTAAGAGATGGGGGACACGCTCCGCGGTCCTTTGTTTATGCAGCTCGGCTGACGCTAATGAAAGGCTTCGGCAAAGTAAATTAGTCAAATGAAGTGGGCATCTCGCAAAGTCACAATCTTAATTCACACCGAGCTCCCTCTTGGTGGTTCCCGACGGGAGCGGAGAGTCTTTTGTTATTGTTGCGGTGAAAGCTAAATTAGAGAAAGACTTTGGCACTAGAGAGCGCAGCTTCAAACATCTGATGTATCAAACCTTTATGTGTATTTCAAGTACGAGGTCATGCAGGCGCGACTTTCAGACCAAGAAAACCAATTTGAAAATCCAAAATATTAAGCTGTGAGTTAAATAAAGATGGTAACATATGAAACTAGAACGGGCACTCGGTAGAGCGCATACCTTCGCATAACACAAGATCGGGCATTGAATTATGAACATTTTGGCATTAGTTGCATGCCAATTTGATAACAATTGCCTGTGCTATGGTAAAAAAAAAGATTTTGACCTTTCCATGACCTTGGCCTTTGACCTGATTGATGCTAAAATCTAATCAAATGGTCCCCGGATAATAACCATTCATCCCACCAAATTTCATGCGATTTGGTTTAAAACTTTTTTTGTTATGCGAGGAACACGCATACAAATAAATAAATAAATACACAGCGATCAAAACATTACCTTCCGCATTTTCAATGCGAAGGTAATCATAAGTTGATGCCAAGTGTATGTCTTTTCCAATCTATGTTTATTTTAAGTAGTATAAAGGATCAGAAACTGGGCCCTTCGCAGATGTTTGAAATCAGGCTCCGGATGCGGTAAATTAAGTTTAACGATATTTAATGGCAAGAAGTTTAACCAAAAGTTTAACAAACAATCAAAGCTCACGATCGTGGGTTTGTGGTGATCCAGGCTCCACAGGTACGAGTTAAAGGAAGCGAGCGTTGACGTCTAACCCGGGTCGAGACGAAAGAGAGATTCCTCCCCGCGCAAAGAGGTATCAGTCGTCAACCAGCCAATCACCTTCTCTCAAAAGGTAGTCAGTTGTTATTCAGTCCTGAAACAGCTTCCGCTATCAAAATGGAGGGGTCAGATGTCAAGACCCCAGGTCACAACGTCACTTCCTGTCAAACTACAAAAAAAGTATTTTCACAATAAAAGTCCAGTATGTTATTCTTTATTAAAATAACACCACAAGGTTCAACCGGCTTCGACATTTCTGAAATATTAACTAACATTTATTCCCATGCAACATACATATAGACATTACCTCTTGCCATTCACATTTTAACATCACATACAGTCAACACAGTAAACAGTGTCTTTCCCTAATGCTTCACAATAGATTCATAATACAGTCAGAATAATATTCTTCCTAATATTTCCTATTATAATATCTTCACCTTCGCATTGAAAAAGCGGAAGGTTATGTTTTGATCGCTCTGTATTTATTTATTTATTTGAATGTGTGTTACTCGCATAACTCAAAAAGTATTAAACCGAATCGCATGACATTCGGTGGGATGATTGGTTATTATCCGGGAACCATTTGATTAGATGTTGGGATCGATCGCGTCAAAGGTCAAGTTCATGAAAAGGTCAACATCTTCTTTATTACCATACACACATTACATTTTTATCGAATTGGCAACTAATGCCAACATTTTCATAATTCAATGCCCAATCTTGTGATATGCAAAGGTATGTGCTTTACCGAGTGCCCGTTCTAGTTTATATATGTAGTCATTTAAAGCACAAGACAGGAGCCGTATGTCAAAATAAACTATTACAACTTAACAGTAGCATAAATAAATACAAAACTGATGGTGATAATTATTTAAATAGATATGCAAGACAACTATGAACACTACCGGGCGCTAAGCGACTAACCGAACTGCAGCAGCGAGTCTCATCAAACTCTCTGGCCGACGGGAAGTATCCACGGACTAACAAGCTAAAAAAAGAGGCCACTGTCAGACTTCGGTACGCGAACAAATCTGTCGAGCCGAAGAAGCGAGTAATTGTCAGGAGTAACGAGTGTGTGTGAGAGCCGGCATCAGGCCCAGATCCGACTACACAGCGCTGCACTCTGCGGTCAGTCTCCATCTGGACCTCTCCAAAGGAGCAACACTTCGTCACACACAACTTCAGCTTTTAAGGTTAAGGGTAAGTAAGTCGTTGACAACCGGCAGTTAGATATTTAGTCTTTTCTCGGCGTCAGAGCCAGCAGAGTGTGTGTTGTGAGTTATTACAGCAAACATAACACACATCCGCAGGCATGCCAGTGTTGTTTGACAGATTTGACAACAGTTATGTCGCCGTCACACGGGGATACACAGCTGCCGCGATCTTCGTCACCCCAAAAAAGGGGACCTGCATGTCACGCCACCCGGGACTCGAGCAATTACAGAGCGACCCTCGCCCTTGGTCGGAGGCCGTTCGACTGCTCTGCCGCCGCTCTCTAAATAAATCAAATCGCCGTATCCGTGAACGCAAATTAAAAATTCGGAACACGGGTTTCCTCCACTCGTCTCTCAACATGGCGACGGTGTGCACGAAGGCAGCGGCGCTGACAGAGGGAACGCTGTTTATGATTACCCGAGGGTGGGGGGGGGGGGAACTAGAGGGGACGCGGGTCGGTTGTTGTCAGCGCTAACAATTAGCCAGCCGGTGGCCCGGCCCCCTGTTGTAAACAACGCACTAGAGGCTGGGATTACAAGACACGCAGTGGAAGAGTGGCATCAGCCTCCGCTCAGGTAGACGTCACGCCACTCGCTCTTCTTACGTGGCAAGAACAGCCGCGTGGCGCCATTAGCACCTTCAACGCCACAGCTAGCAGTGATACTTTAGACCACGGTTAGTTGAAGCCTCCCCGATGCACAAAGAAAGTAAAAATAATGGTTTTCAGGAAGAACTGGGCCGGCCTGCACAGAGCTCTGATCTAAACCCCAATCCGACCCCTTTGGGGTGAACCGGATGGTCGACAGCGAGACGAGCCTCATCGCCCGACACCGGCGCTCCGCCTCACTAAAGCCCGTCTGGCTCGACGCAGCCAGGTTACAGGATGCTGCGGAAAAGCCTGAAACCAGATGTGCTGAGGCTTGTTATACAAGCACATTAAGATCCTCATCACCAAGGTTACGACGCATCCGGCCCACAGCGCATGTTCGCCACATACCGACCGGCTACCGGCCCGCTTTGTTTGCCGCTTCTTTAATCGAGCTTTCAAAAGGTTAGATAATAATTTCACTGTGCAGACTCATCGCTCTGCTTCCCCACTGATATCAGCGGGGAAAAACATGTTCGCCCCTGATGCTTCGTATCTCGCCGTTTTCAAAGGTTTCTGTCTATGCGACTCTTCACTTGGACGAGGCTGTGAAGCGGTAAACACTTCTATCTGAACCCCCTGATTACAAGCTCTATTTATCTGCTTTCCCGAGCCTGATGGCCATGGAGGAGGCCTTCCTCCTGTGTCCATGAGTGTGAATTATCTCACTTTGATGTGCTCAGGTGAAGAAAAAAATCATCGAAGCATCTAAAGAAGCCACAGAATGTTGTTTTGATGCGCTATCTGCCGCTCTCCAACTCGAATGCGGCTCACCCTTTGAGATGGCGTCTCCTGTTGTGAGGAGCCGTCCTTGCAGGTCATTTTAACGTAACTGCAGAGTTTTGCGTGCGCTTCATCTTCGTTGTATATGATGAGTCTGAAGTCTCAAGAGAAGCCACTTTGATTCGACTATCACTTCATGTTCAAGGCTCACGGCTCTTGCAGTTGAGGACATTTTGTTTCTGATCACAGACTTTTCTGAGATGACCAGAGGTCAATCTTAGAGCTGCGACTTTGAGTCATCACTCAAAACAAGTTACATAAAGTGAGTTAACTAACACGTTTGTATTGGCAGCACGCTGCTCTTAATAGAATATATAACGTGCAGATATATAGACCTTTAAAACATGTTTGTGTCAATTAATTCAAAAATTCTTGACGTTCCAGCAAAAGTTAACGCGCTACCACAATAAACTAATCTGGTGGTGAACGTTGGTAGCGTGTTAGCAGTTAGCTTAAAGCACCCCGGTGCCCAAAGAACCCCGACACGCTTGCCGGGCCTTTCGCCGAGTACAAACTCAAATCTGGTCACCCTTCTTCAAGGTGACCTTTTTGAATAAATGACCGACTCAGAGCGCCACCTAGTGCTACGCACATCACATTCCTCTCACGTAGAGCTAGCTAGCCGTGGTCTTTGCCGGTGTGTTCAAGTGCAACCTTTTGTCCAAGCCGCAGTCGGCCTTTGTCGGCGATGGTAAACACACTCGATCAGCCAACACTGACTATCTCCCCCCCCCCAGGTGAGAATAGCAGAGTTCGATGTTCTATCTTCAACACAGTTATCCAATACAGCAGCGAGACATCCGTGAAGTGCTTTGTTTAAATCTATTTTAAATGTGCTTACAGAAGAGGAGTGGGCTTTATTGGATGACAGGACGGCTGACATGTTGTTTCTCGCTGCAGTCGTCCCGCCTACCTGCCTGCGTGGACTCTGCGTGGAATACAATCTCACCACAGGGCTCAGGTAGCTCCACAGATCAATACTGCCAGAGAGGAGTGAAACAAATAGTCTCTCTTACCGGATTACTGCAGTGACAGTATTTTTGCTTCCATAAGTAAAAATTAATTCTCCCAGGCTGCGAGCGAGCGAGAGCGAGAGAGTGAGAGAGAGAGAGAAAGAGAGATGTTAAAACAATAAAGTGGGAGAGTGGGAGTGTGCTTTTGGAGGGCGATATCACATCTCATAAAATTCTGGGGAAACACACGGACAGAATTGGGATGGAGGTTGGAGAAGAAAGCTGGTGATATATTTCCATCTCTTTTTATATAAAAATTGGCATTAAAATAGATGGTCGGGTTCATCCAGTGTGCTCATAATTCAACAGAAAGCTTAAATGTCGACTTTTGAAATGGAGCCTTGTTCAGTTTGTTCGAGTGGAAAAATCTCATTATAGTCTAATATAATGTGGAAAAACTGACCAGGGACTTTGCTCACATTTCACATATTCCAAAAAATAAAAGTTGCGCGCACACACACACACACACACACACACACACACACAGACCAAAAAAAGAAGATAAATACCCCACTATTCCATTCCCTTTATGAAGAATGCTTCCTTACTGTTGGTTTGTTTTTGGCTCCGTGCTCAAGCAAAAAGAAAAATCGACTGGGGAAAAAACTTGCTTGCTTGCTCCAAAAGTATGCGAAATTCTGTGAAATTTCTCCGAGTCGATGCAGTGCCGGTTTATTAAGTCGAGATCTAACGATAAGATAACGCAACATTCATGCATTTGCAATTATTGTGTAAAACTCTTGAAGAAGTCGTTTTTTCCAGAGAGCTGACTGAAGGATTAGCGAGTTCAAAACACATTCCGTCTTTAGGTCTGACATCAGCTAAGTCTAATTAATAGTTCCCGAGCGTTCAAATCAAGTTGTTTTTTAAATGGCTGCCCCCCCACTCCGCCTGTGATCGGCTCCCCTGGACTCGGCAGCCTTTGTTAAGACGTCGTAATCTTATCAAAGAAAAAACATTCACTCTAAAATAACCAACAGGGACAAGGCATCTGCATTCATGTAGGAAACAAAAGATATAAACCTCCATTATCTGAACATTTAAAGCTAAGGTGACACCACAAGTTTAGAACTGGACACATTATACCATATATAATACACACGTTGTACGTGTAAGAGTATATCACTATATCACAGTAGATCACTTCATAAATCCCCGAAACCTAAACATAATATTTTTCTTTTATTTTATTTTTTTTCTTTTCCTTTTCTTTTTCGCTTTAGTTTAATTGACATGCATATGGAGTGATGGGAGATGACACAGTGAACCTCTGTTGGGGGGGGGGGGGGGGGCTCTAATGAATGGCTCTCATCCTCCGAGAGGCAGTGTGCGGCTCGCAGCCTGCGGTTGACACATCGGGGTGACACAATGAGACAAGGCTTGTGGAGAGACAGGAGAACGGAGAACCCAGATAAAGCTGCGCCACTGAGCTGCCAGCAGGGGGTCTTTGAGTTGTCTCCAGCAAGGAGGAGGAGGAGGGGGGGGGGGGGGTTCGGGAGGCAGAGCTCAGAGTAAACAGTATTTGCTGGAGAAAAACAAGCTAGATCAAGTGGCTTTATTGAAATGCAAAGCCTCACTCCTTCAACTCCTCCACAACCAAACCCCGTGATTAAAAGCAAAAACGCATCATCTGCACCATTTACCTGAATTATATGTTTAAACACCAACTCGGATTTTACAACATCATATAATTAGGCATTATTAGTGTCACCGGGAAATATGGCAGTATAGCGAAAGATCGGCAGATTAATTATGATCTCTCTCTCTCTCTCTCTCTCTCTCTCTCTCTCTCTCTCTCTCCTTCAAATCCCAAACACACAACAGTGTGTGTCAAACCATCGAATTATAAAAAGGGCACCCATTGGAGGAAAAGTAGTTAGACAATGTCAAGTGGAATTATTTTGCGAGTCATTTCAAAATTCAAATTCAAAAGATAAAACGCTCTCTATAATAATGCCACGGTCAACCGTCGATGGAAGAAGGTAATCAGCGTGATGCTATTTGCTTGGCGAAGATACAGTGGAGCATGTCGACGTGAACAACTTTTTTTTTATTTGAAGAACATTTGACATCGTGGCCAAATCGTGGAAGTTACGTGACACCCCCAAAAAGACTTTCCCCATTAATGGTGTTTTATAAACATAGGCCACGCCCCGTACTCAGCCAATCATCCGAGACCTCGGTACTAAAACACGTCAAACCTGTTCACTCCCTTTGTCTCAGTTCCAACCTCCCTCCCTCCCTCCCTCCCTCCCTCCCTCCATCCATCCCTCCCTCCCCGTTCTTGACTTTCCATTTCTCTCCTCCAGGACTACAGGAACAATGAGGTACTCAGAAGAGACGGCCCCAATCCACGAGTCACCACCTCCGCCGTTCCCTCTAACCACAAGACGTCAGCAGTCTCCAATCGCACCCCTCCAACCCGCTTCTCACGACCCTTCTACCCATAACCATCCCTTCATTCATTTATTCCCGATAAACCAACTGTACACTCATATCACTATTGCCGTGGTCTTTGTTAGTGAAACTTATAGGGGAAGAGAAGTCTGTAAGCCAGTCAAATGCAGTGTTAGTATAGATCTGAGAGTGGCATCATCTCTCACTCAGAAACCACATTAAATATCCCAAAATGTCAAACTATGAATACAGCTAAAAGAAGTTGAAGTGGAGGCTTCCCAGGCCGCCGCCACTGAAATGCATGCAACACATGCAGATCAGAGCGATTTACCATGTGGTCTGATCCTTTCCCTTTGAAGCCGTTGACAGTGAAATGAGGTCAGATCTCCAGGCTGCGCTCACACAAGTCGAAGTACGACCCCACCACACGGCACTGCACAGAAATAGTAATATCCTACAACACAGCAGGACTGTAAACAATGCATTGTTACTCAAGTGTTATTTCACTTGTTGGCTCAGAATCCTCCTGGTTCTCTGCAGCCTGACGGATCTACTCCAACACGGCTGAGACGAGAACAAACTCTCCACTGGGAATTAGTTTTCTTACTGCAACTGTTTGTTGTCCCTGATCAGATTTGATGCAAACACCCAGAGGAGTCTGGTTGGAAAGAATAACAACCGCCTCAATATGGAAACCAATCAGGAAGTCCACTCAGTGGGTTCAACCATCTATTGATCACACAGTTGCAGAGCTGAAGTGGGCTGTGACTCATTAAGTCTTGATTTGCCAACAGGTTATGATTACGATGGTGGATACAAACAGACGTAAGGCACAAACCCAGAGTTACCGCGAAAGAAGAAGAAGGTTACGGCGAGCGGCCATGAATTCATAAAGCAGCCTTTAGTTCCTGGACCTTGGACGTGGTCCGTGGGCAGGGCGGCAGAGAGGCGGGGGGGAGCTCTCCTCACGAGGCCGTACGCTAGGAAACACGTTGCTATAGGAAGTGAAGGGTCCACACACACAATGCTCTAGTCCGCTAACGCTACATTTCTGGATGTAAACAACACTTAAAAGCTGCATTCAGAACAAGCGGGACATTCACATACATGACGTATTCTGGTCTCATAGAGTTTACGGGTAATGTAGAGTGCACATGTTCACTCGCTTAGCTCTGCTAGTAGCCCTGAGCGTTGGTAGCTAACGTTGCCCGTCAGCAGGTGCGTGGGCGCCGTCCAGTTTGGTTTATTAAAACCAAAACGACACTTAAATACTCCGCAGAGCCAACGGTGGCATTTCTCAGTGTGATCCGTCACTCCGAGCGACCCCCGTTCACGCTGTACGCTGAAGTGCTACACACTGTTCATAAACACGTATCGATCAGTGCAGCCTGGGAACAGAAAGGAAAGAAAGGCCAGGAGAACAAGCGGTTGGTTTTCCTTCATCTTCCCGTTTCATAAATACCGCCATGAAGCGGCGCTTCCTCTTTCAGTGCCTTTCGATCCATCATAAGAAATGACAGCGGGGGTGCCTTGTGTTTAAAGCCATGCCTTATTAATCTCTAATAACTGTGCATTGTGTCTATTGGAGGTTAGATTTCTGCCCAAGGACGCCTCAGATGGGCTCAGACAATATCTAACAATATATACATCCCATTTATTGGTTACTGCCTAGATTTTCTGCAGAGGGCCTGAATGTTTCTCGGATTTTCCCCTCATAAAAACCAGCAAATGGAGTTTTATATATGTAATAACCACAAAGACAGAAATGCCAGATATCTTACGTGCTGATGAAAAGCCCAAATAGGATTTACTCTTTTCAGGCTGGACCAATATCATGAGTTTGTCATACATGTCTTTCCTTCATCCCAGAAAGCTCTGCACATGGTAGCTTTAAGAATAATACCGGTTATATATATTTATAGTACTGACAATAAATTCGACAAATAAAACAAAACCCTAAAAAATGCGTTAGTCCATCTTGCCGAGCTGTCCGTGTCCAAGCTCATGAAATGCCTAAAAACATCAATATACATTACATTTTTTTAAATGAAATGATAAATATTGACTAAACCAGCCGTGCATTGTAGTTAATGAGCATGCGTCACAACGGTGCATTTGTTCAGTGAAATAATACACATTTGGTGGGCGTTCATTTCAATGTGACAGCAGGATTTGACTGTATCTATCATTTCATTACTGAGAAGATTCAACAGAGTAGATACATCTGCCTTTAAATGCAGAGAGAGCATGTGTTATATATATATCTATAGGGTCAAGTCGTTGATGGTTTTCGACCTATCCCGGACTAAAGACAGCTTTACCGGCATAACTAGTGTGACGTTCCTGTAGCTTCTCGACTGGCTTCCTACCTTTCCGATGAACGATCCTTCTCGTTCTCGGTTGGTCAGTTTTTCACTCGGCCTCCATCACATCGAGGTCGCACGACACAGCCTTAACGCTCATCACCCTATGAAAGCGGGAATGTTTTAATTCAGCGGCTTCATTCGAAGAAAAGCCTCCACAGTAGATTTTATTTGACCACGTTGTTCAGGAAATAAAGATTCTGTAAAACATCAACTTGACGATCAGTTCGAGACCAGGTCCACGTTACTCGCTTGCCGAGGGTTGCATGTGAACCCCCCGTGGTGCGCTGCATGCGGGCTGCATAAATATGTTGCCCTCACATTTTAATTCGGCTAGTTTTACTCTTCAAAACAAGTGCAGTGTTTTAAATAGGATCATGGGGCTCGTGACTGAACCCTCGGTTTCTACGACGTTACAGTGGTGCCGCGTGGGAATCGGAAAATTGATACGGGAGCAATGCTTGATTCATTACAACGGTTTATATGAAGACAGGTGAAGAGGGTATAGACTAATGTCATAAGTCTGTACTCTAATCGGATCTTAAGAGACCATTTAAAAAGTCATCAGAGTATGAAGGGTTCCAGTAATTCTTGCTCAGCCGAATTCAGGATGTACAATTAGAAAACTCAGAGTGAGATATGGATCAAACATTTTGCGTTCAGTCCAACAGGCGGATAGACTCACTTAGAGAGTGACCTGAAAAGATATCAGAGATGCTTACGTTGATGCAGGAGCAGGAACCATGTGACCTTCAATGTGCACTGAGAACTCCTCTTTTTCTTCCCAGCCTCATCCATCATCTGACGCTGCTGAAATAATCGGGAAGCATCAACGTCAGGTTACTGTGGCGGGGCCTCCGTCTGATAACGAGCAGCATCTTTCAGAACTTAGATGCCATGTGATAAAAAACAATACGCCACAGTGTGTGGTTTAGATGGCAGGAGAGGCAGCGGGGGAAGGCGCCACGTGCAGCGAGTCTAGGAAGACAGGGAGAGCTCAGGGGTTTAATGAAGAGTGAACTTACAACCAGCTTCTAGCTTTCGGGTTCCGGGTTCCAGGTTCCATCTTCCAGGTTCCAGTTTCCAGTTTCCAGGTTCTATCTTCCAGCTTTCAGGTTCCATCTTCCATTGTGGCAGCTGTCCCCAATCTGGCCTCGGCTGCTGGTGATTGGCAATCAGTCAGCAGCCGAGGCCGCCCTCATAAAAGCTCCCAGTGGAGAGCGGAGCAGGAGAGTGAGAAGAGGCGCAGGTTAGTGGTCTGCTTGGTCGGTCATACAAATAAATATGTTTTCGAACGGAACCCCGTTGGGGTCTGAGTATCCTTGGTGCCCGTGGGGGAAACCCACGGGCAGCGGCAAGAGAACTGCTACATCCATCTTCCAGCTTCCGGGTTCCAGGTTCCATCTTCCAGCTTCCGGGTTCCAGGTTCCATTTTCCAGGTTCCATCTTCCAGCTTCTGGGATCCAGGATCCAGGTTCCATCTTCCGGGTTCCAGCTTCCGGGATCCAGCTTCCGGGTCCCATGTTCCAGCTTCCGGGATCCAGCTTCCGAATTCCATCTTCCAGGTTCCATCTTCCAGCTTCTGGGTTCCAGCTTCCATCTTCCATCTTCCAGCTTCCGGGATCCAGGTTCCATCTTCCAGCTTCTGGGTTCCAGCTTCCGGGATCCGGGTTCCATCTTCCAGCTTCCAGCTTCCGTCTTCCAGCTTCCGGGATCCAGCTTCCGGGTTCCAGCTTCCATGTTCCAGCTACCGGTTCCAGCTTCCAGGTTCTATCTTCCAGGTTCCAGCTTCCAGGTTCTATCTTCCAGGTTCCAGCTTCCAGGTTCTATCTTCCAGCTTGCGTTATAAACCTTGATCTGGATCAAAGTGGTGGATTTATCAATACGCTGCCAGCGAGCTAAACAGACAGTAGTCATAACAGAAAAACATTTGATTTGTGAGTGCACTGTTGACATACTCTATTTCCCCAAAAAGCAAAGCACAAAAGAAATGAAAGAATTGCTCACAGCTGGAAAAATTCTAAATGTGGATTTTGGTGAAAGAGCTAAAATAACACCTCAGAAAAAACAAATATATAACACTTTTGTAATTTTAGTTGTATGTCTCTCTTGTTAAGCTCAGTGGATCTAAAGTGGAAGTTTGATTGTATTTGTTCGGTGCGCATATTAATTATTTAACTGTTGTGTATTTCTTGTATAATAAGGGAACGGAAAAACATATAAAGTATACTATATTCAAGTAATATGTAGTATGAAAACAGGACACAGCTTGTGGGAGAAAGTTCAGAGGAAACTGGACATGTACTGTAACCGAGGTAACTGAAGAGCAAAAGGAAAAACGTGAGGAAGAGAAGTGTGTGTGTGTGGTTGAATACCTTCAGCCTCACCGGGTGGCCGGTCCTGAGCTTGATACTTGAGACCTTGTGATTATCGGGGGAACTATTTAAAAGAGGAAGAGGTGCACGAAGAGAATTATAGCCTTCTTTATGTGATGTACAAGTTAAAGGCTGTGGGGAAAAGGAGGTCAAAGGTCAACAGCAAGGCTTATCTAAGATCCAGACTGCCAGGATCCTCAAATATCAATGTCACCATAAATCAAATAAGAAAGACAAAAGAGGGGATAAAAATATCTCCTGTTTCCACAAGCTTCCGTCGGCTCTGAGCTGCAACCAAGCGAGATATAAACTTGCTTCTTTTTTTTTGTAAACACAACGTTCAAAGTTGGCCCCTTCTCAACCCCGAAGCACACGCCCCCTCACAGCTGTTAGCAGAAGAAGAGACCAGCATAAGCAACCCCAGACTCACTCTCGTTGTGGAACTAACTTTATCCTCCTGGCATTTTAGGAGCTTCCTCTTGGACGCCACACAGCGAGTATCCAGAGGTCGACTCCCAGGGACGTCCCGAAAAAACATAAAAATAAGAAGAAAATAAGAAAATACAGGCAGAGGGCAGACAACTGTGCACACTTCCAGCGGGTGAGAAGTGGCGATGGAGAGGGGTCTGTACATTGTTCTCTACAGTGCACCTTCAACAGGAGGCACTAGTGTATGTATTTAGGTTGATAGAAGTTACAACTGTATACAGAGTCGGTTTCAACCTGGTGTTCCCCGGAGTCGGAGAGCGTTCAAAGAACCCTCCGCGAGGTCGCCTACTGAGACGCCTCCAAGGGCGATTTGAATTGTAAGAAGGAAGAGAAATGGAAAAGCAATCTTCCACAGCTGCACTGGAAAATAAGTGCAGCAGGAGCGGTAAATTACAGCCGTCAGCCGGCCTGTAAAAGTTACGAGCACGGGCAATTCACGCATGCACAGTTTTACTAGGAGCTCGTGAAAAAAACGACTGCTTTTGGGGATAATAGCAACACGTGTAGATTCTATTGTCCATCAATGACCGCATGACGCAGCTTCAGGGTCAAATTGGGTTTAAAGAAGAGAAGGAGAAAGAGAACAAGGCCGTACTATGAAGGATTCAATCATTAGCAAATATACTTACGTATATACTCTTCTGTTTTTTTGATAGGCGTACGGCATTAATTTCGGCTCAGTGGAATCTGAACTTGAAAAATATAGAAATTCTGCAGATTTCAGCCTTAAAACTTACATCATTTTCATATCATTTTTCATTTATGATGCATGCGTGTGTTTTATATTTTGTTTTATTCATTTTATATTCCCCTGAGCGAAATAACTTGACTCCAAGAATGATTTCTCCTCGCTGGAAATCTTTGAGTCTGAAATTGTGGGGTTCAGTGTGAGGAGATAAATGGTGCCAATACACCTACTTTTAAATTGTTCAGTTTAGTCTTCACTCTCCCACATGGGAAATGTATTTTTTGAACCATTGCAGGCACATCGAAACAGACTCATCCATAACTCTCAATCGCAAGTAAAACTATAAATAATATATACATATAAATATGAAATATAAGTGTTATTTTTCCCATTTCCTGTGAGCAATTTAACAAAGTTAGCCAAACGGAACATTTCTCATATCATAGTATTTGGAGGAAATCAATGCTGGGGGAAGAAATCTAATTTAAAATGTGCAGTTCAGCTGGTAAGGTCAAAGGTCATCAACAATAATTACAAAGGTCAAAGTTAGGCAAGTTTCTAAAAATAAATCCATCTTTTTCTTTATTTAACACACCCCGACACATTATTGATGCAAAACTCCAGATCGGTGCAGGTGAGATTCTTGGGGGGGAATATGTTATTTTCATGAATAAATCCATAATAATAAGGGACAACTATTTTGAAGGCTAAGCAGAGTGGTTATTTTACTGTGGAAAAATACTTAAACAACTCTTGATGTGTGGCCCAGAGTTTCCCGCTTTACTCAATTGACTCAAATATAGAAAAATCTGAAAAAGACACAGCTGTTTAAAATCATCGCATGGCCTCCACTCACAGCGACTGACAAGCAGCTTGTTGACCCGACACCCGGTCCGGGCCGGATAACAAATACATATTTATTCTCGGCACTTGGAAGGGAAACAAAATAAAAATGCTGAGTCGGGCTGCTCGCTGCTCGAGGCCTCGGAGAGGACGGGCTAACCAACAGGACTGCATTTATTCTCTTATAAATAAACGTTGTATTTAAGGGTCCGCTCTAGTTGTCAGTGCTAGGGTATAAATATTTGTACTAAATGTGCATACGGATGCTTTCCTTTGTCCCTCAGTCTCTAAACCACTAAAACAAAACACCAACGGAACATAAATAATCATATCCCTGTGTATGTAGACTTTGTCAGGTGATATTTATTATGAATACTTTTGGTTAATATGTACAAACTGTACTTATGTATGAGAATAAATGTGTGCGTGTTCATTTGTATGCTATTCTCCTAAAAACTCTGTCTTTATAACTGAATGACCGTAACATTAGGAAACACAGTAAAACATAATTGAAACTAGATTTTTATTAAAATAAGCGACGCGGATATTTTCTTTTAAAGTCTCTTATTAATATCACATACATGATAAACATAACATTTATCCACATATAAAAGAATGTATCACTATTTACACTCAACCCTTAAAAAAAGAGCCCTATCATACAAACCAGCAACGTCCTGTAACTACTCATAAACATCCCGCCACGTCTTTAGGATTCTACCAGTGATTGTCGCAGCATTTCATACGTTTCAGGACTGACATGCTCTCTGGAAATTCATGACTTGATCTTATTGCTAAGCTCATCCGAATAGTACGTGTAACTGCACGTTAGCGTATTGTCCAATAGAGCATCCTCAAACCGCAACATCCAATTGGGATTGGTTTTGACATCTGCCACGTCGAGAAACACCCGATCAACTTGGAATTTTGGTTAAAAAAGGTGAGTTGTTCTTCGGACATTCGATATTCCCGTATAACCAAAGTGCACATCGCGATTGACCTTATTGGTGTCGAGTACTTTATCGTGCAGGATGTGAATCGTCTGTGCAGCAGGCGCCTAAACCCGAATATTTTCAAGTCAAACTACCGTCATTTGCATCCTCTACATAATATTGACAACGTTTCCCATTCAGATCGTGGCGACCCAAGCAAACTCATTCCTCCACCTTGGATTTCCTCTTGGAGGTTCTGGGTCTGGGGTTTTCGGACTCTGCAGGTTCTGGGGAGCCCGGAGGATCCGTGGGCGGGCTGGGGGCCGTCTCCACATCCGGTTCTGGCTCCAGGGGCATGGAACCACCTGAGAACAGTGGAAACATGAGAGGTGACACCAAGATGGCACAGAAAAACACGTCTTGAAGTTCTCAACGAAATCTGTACATTGTGTAGGATTTAAGGGGATCTATTGGCAGCAAAGGTATAAGATAAGATAAGATATTCATTTATTAGTCCCACAGTGGGGACATTTCAGGATCACAGCATTGGGTCGACATTAGAGCATTAATACTAAAATACAAAATACTACTACTAAAATACTAAATGCTAAATACTAAAAGCTAAATACTACAAGGGGAAAACAAAGGGAAAACAAAAGTGTTGAGTAAAGTAAAGTGTTGAGTAAAGTAAAGTGCTGAGTATAGTAGCGTGTTGAGTAAAGTGTTGAGTAAAGTAAAGTGCTGAGTAAAGTAAAGTGTTGAGTAAAGTAAAGTGTTGAGTAAAGTAAAGTAAAGTGCTGAGTAAAGTAAAGTGTTGAGTAATGTAAAGTGCTGAGTAAAGTGTTGAGTTTGTCAGGATCTACTGCAGTGAGTTGTATATCATATTAATAAGTACGGTTCCTTCAGTGCGCAACTAAGAATGTTTTCATCACTTGAGAATCACTGTTTGTATCTACACAGGAAGTGGGAGGGTCCACCATGTTTCCGCTGGTTGCAATCTGCATCCTCACCACTAGACGCCACTAAATCCCACTCTGGACCGTGACATGCGATTGGCTTCCTGTCCCCACGGTCACAGGTCTCTGCCACATTCAGCAGAACAGAACCGGATTCTCATCGGTGTTCCGCAGGTCAGAGCTTTAAGAGAGCGAATGTGCACCTATGTAGGCCAAAGGAAACCCCGGAGCACCGTGTCGGTAGAGGGTCACGGCTCCGTCTCTCGTGAGCAAACGCCTCGTTTCTCACAACGTCACATGACCGCACGACAAACTGTCGCCTCGCGATGGGTTCTGCGATGGGTTCACAGCGCGTGGCGTCGCGAGGCCGAGTGCAGGGCAATCGTGATCGTGCTTTTCCAACAGTAAGCGCGTGACTAGACGTTGCAGTTGTCACATTCCAGACGGGCAACTCCAGATTGGCTTCTTTTTTTTAAAAAATTTAAACGGTGCAATTTCCGAACGCGGTGAATCCGAGGCGGTGAATCATTAAGGAGTATCAGCCTGATGCTTTCACAGGCTATTTATAACTTGAACAACAACGTTTTGTCCCATGACCCAACAGTTACACAATCACCCCCCCCCTCCCCCCCTTGAATGCCTGTGAAATAGAATGTACCTTGTAGCCAGAGGTGAGGCCAAGAGTCATTGTTAAGTCATTTAAGCGGAAAGTCTAAAAATATATTACATTTACAAAACTCTATTTTTTGTAAAGGAACTTAATAATAATAATAAATAAAAAATAATCTGGGGAATTAAGTGTTGGATGGACTCGCTGGGAATGAATAGCGTTACAAATAACTTCAACCCCCCCGACCGTGTGACAGATTTCTTAACAAACTTCAAACTAAGCTGAATCAATAACTTCTTTTAAATCACTTCTTAAAACCCACTTTTATAGAACTGCTTTTAAGTGATGTCGTCCTTTTGAATTTGTATTTTAATTGCCTATTTGTTTGGTTTTACTTGTATTCAATGCTTTTATGGTATGGTCTTTTTTGTTTGCCACCATTTAAGTTGTGTTTATGCTTTGTTTATCTGTAGAGCACTTTGTAAACTTTGTTTTTAAAAGTGCTATATAAATAAAGTTATTATTATTATTATAAGCTCTCCGGGGTAAATTGATCATCTTCATCGTGGTAATTGATGGTGTACTGCTCAACATTAACCAACTGTACATTCACAACAGGCGGTTCAGCGTCAGAGAGCAGATGGATTGCCGGAGCTGTGTAATTAAGTAAAAGGTGCGACACCGAACACGGACGCATTGTTCTGCTGTTATTTGTTAACAGCAGAACAAAAAGAAGTAGAAAGCAAACCGGCTTTTCTTTCCAGTCCGCTGACATCCGAGAGCCGCCAGCCGCGACGATCGTTTCAGAGTAGCCTTGAATTTATTATCTTAACTGCGTGTCATTTTTTTCTTTTTCTCACACTGCTGACTTTCTTCTTTTTTTGTTTTTGTGCCAAGAATATATTTCCTGGCTTAGAGGTTAGCTTCTCTTATTTATTTATTTTGAACATATTCCATTTAGCCTCAGCTCGTGAATTCAATCTGCTCCAGTCGTGCGGCAGGGAAGAAGCTGTGAATAAAAAAAACACACGGGGAAGAGGGAGATTTCTTCTTTTTTTTTTTTTAAGTTTCCTTTAAAAAAAAAAGGGCTTTTGGTTTAATGGTTTTAGGTGGAGGCTGTGAAACGCGTCGCCGTCGGAGCTGAGGGCGTAACGCTGGACTCTTCTGAGGAAAAATACTTTTTTGTGTGCGCTCACCTCATTTTAGAGTTTGAGCCCAGAACAAACTTAAGAGGCACTCAGCGGCACGCGGCCTCATCATCTCCGGACCTCATCTCGAGCCTCGCCTCAGCTCTGACAGTCGACAGAGTGACTCCGTCACAACGTCAAAAACCAAGACGACGAAGTGCTAACTGACGCTTTCTGCGGCCTCGTATCGGCCATTCGTACCCGCTGGCAGCTGGAGGTTCTTGTTGTAGCTGGCGGCAGAAGACATGGCCTGGCCCAGAGCTTGGTTGGTACCGAGGGCTTTGGCGCCTGCCGAAGAGTTAGCTTTGGATTTGGAGTCCTTGCCTGGTTTAGTCCACACCAGACCCTCCGTCACCTGCAGAGCAGCTCCCATCTTCTGAGCCATGTCCATGAGCTGTGAGGGGGAAGTAGACATAGAAACACCGGAAGGAGAGACTTCAACAACCGACTTTTGAGACGTCAACAAGACCTCGAGGGCACGAACACCAAACGCACACAATACCGTGAACGAGCTAACGGATCATGACTTTTAATCGATTAGCTTCTGTAGTCCATTCCTCCAGACTGGGGGCACAAACACACTGCAGAACCTCCCCTCTGCCCCTTTATGTACCTCAGCATCAAATTCAAAGTTGCTGTTGTTGTCTCGAAGCAGGTTGACTTTCCTCTCCATCTCCTGATACTGGTCCAGAGTGGCCTTCTTATCGCCATGGTTGTAGAGGAAGATGGCAAAGTTCAGGTTGACCAGAGGGTTGGACCTGCAGGTTATTCATCACCAAGCAAACATTATATTAAATTATTAAATTTAAGGACTCGTAGACATTTTAGTTAGTAAGACGGACTCACTCGTCAATGATGGCAGCCTGCTCGTAGGCTCTGGTGGCGTTCTCTACGTCCTCCAGGTTGGTCAGAGCCACTGGGGAGAGAGCGTGAGACGCGTTTCAGTTTGAAGGCGCCAAATAAAGGAGCAGACAGCTGCTCAGAAACGTGCATTCAGCATGTTCAGTAGATTAGATATTACTTTATTCATCCTCAGGGGGGACATTTCTTGACTCAGCAGCAAAACATTTTCTAGAAATATACAATACAATAAAATAGCAGGACACATTACATTTAATAATTATGAGATTGAATACAGTGTCTCTAAAGCATAAAGTGACACGAGCCGTGCAAGGTTTAGAGATGATTAGTTTGAGGAGGATTTGATTTATTATAAAGTCTGATAGCAGTGGGCAGGAATGTTCTCCTGTATCGGGAATGTACTCCTGTATTGGGAATGTTCTCCTGTATCGGGAATGTTCTCCTGTATCGGGAATGTACTCTTGTATTGGGAATGTTCTCCTGTAACTCGAATGTACTCCTGTATTGGGAATGTACTCCTGTATCGGGAATGTACTCCTATATCGGGAATGTACTCCTATATCGGGAATGTTCTCCTGTAACTCGAATGTTCTCCTGTATCGGGAGTGTTCTCCTGTATCAGGAATGTTCTCCTGTATCAATTATTTGTATGTGGCACTATACAAAAGAAGTAGGATGTCACTTTTGTGAATATACAATTGATGTACAACCGTAAACGGCTTGATGCCCACAGACCGTCGGCACTATTCCTCTGCCTGGAACCATCGGCCTCCTCATTAACAGTTTCACGCTACCTGCCAGTAACATGTAGAGTTCCCCCATCCGTGAGTTGAGGTTGATGGCGGCGCTGAGGAAGTGGAAGGCAGAGGCGTACTGCTGCATGGTCAGGTGAACCAGACCCAGGTTGTACAACACCTTCCAGTCAAAGGGAGACATGTAGTGGGCTCGCTTCAGGCAGCTGATGGCCTGCGGGGGAAGGGAGGTAGACAGAGAGGAGGGAATTCAATGACATGTGATCCCAAGAAGAGCAGAGAAGAAACCGTGGCCTCTGAGCAGTGGTGCTTTTTACAACACTCCGGTATTACATAGAATATCTTCAATGCGGTGTAAAACAGCCCAAACTGAACGGTGGAATGAACTCGCGGTGACCTTTTTCTTCTTTTGGAGTACTGAATACCGACGGGAGAATGGAACAGTGTTACTCACCGCCACATACTTCTTTTTCCCGAAGAAACACATGCCGATGTTGTTCCAGAGGGGCGGGCTCTCTGGCACGGCGCAGGCCGCCACTCTGTACTTGTTCATGGCCACATCAAAGTCGCCGTGGGTCTGCATCATGCTGCCCGCAGCCAGGATGGCCTGGGAATAATAAAACAATGATTAGAATAAGACATTAGAGGAGGATGAGGGCGCTTATGATGACAGACCGACTGGGCCCACCTGCACGAGACTGACCTTTTGTTTAAGAGGAGTGTGATGCACTGTCCTCGGGTAATGCCCAACTGCATTTATACCAAAGAACAATGTGTGTTTGAATAACCACGTACCTTATAATTGTTGGGGTCAAACGTGAGGGCATTTCCAAGGTGCTCAAATGCTTTTTGGTATTTCCCAAGCTGTCGAAAAAACATGAACACAGATTATGTACAAACTTTTTTTTAATCTTTCCGACGCCTTCAGCACATGTCACTGTTATCTTGTAGCGGCCGTCGTCTCTTGCGGACAGACAGTCTCACTGGAAACGGTTATACATTTATTGATTTTTAAACTCCCTACCTGTAAAAACAGCAGCCCGAGAGTAGACAAGAGTTCAGTATTCTCTGGAGAGAATCTGAAAATGGAGGAAGAGACAAGTCAGAGGAGGAACGTCACTTGATCTACGCCGGTAATTACATTTAATGTCTGCGCTTATTCTTAAGATAACATAGTTGGCATTCAGGGAATGTGCTGATTCAATCAGGGTTTGATTCAGCATGATTTTTGTTTTATTAATTATGACCTGTGGGGGGATGATGTGGCTCTAAGAAAGAAATGGAGGCAGATCTGCATTAAAATAGAGTTCACAGTGGTACGTCTCATCAAAGCAACAATGGGGCACTTTATTAATTCATTTAACCCCAACAGGAGGTAGCCATAATGAGCTCTGCTATTATAGACACCGAGGTAATCTTCATATTTACGCTATGACTCAATGTTTGAATATTTAACATGTGAATAGATATGGAAATGAATAGAATTAATAGGGAAGGCTAAGGGGCATTGGCTTACAATGAGGCAACAACTGAAACTTTGTGCGAGATTGAAGGAGATAAATCAAGAGGGAACCCTATGTAGGGCATGTTTTATGGCTCATATCTCTATAGTAATACAAGGTTGTCATGAAGATAACTGGCATGCTAAAGGATGTGTTCATATAACTGTCATTAATAAAAGCTTCTATTATTATAAAGGTTGGATGAAAAACTTTGTTCTGGAAAACAATACCTGAAGTTAATATGTAATTAGATTATAATTCTAATTAATTATTATTATTATAATATATTAAATATATATTTATATATACATATATATATATACAAAAACACATATATAAATTTATATATAAATATATATATACACAAACATATATAAATAATATATATATATATATATATATACAAAAACACATATGTAAATTAATATATATATATATATATATATATATATATATATATATATACACACACAAACATATATAAATAATATATATATAAATATATATAATATATATAAATAGATAGATATAGAGAGAGGCCAGTATTGACTGTCCATAAAAACATATGCTTGAATAAGTGATTATTTTAAGTATTTATTTGCTTAGGTCTTCTCAGTGCTTTTCAACAGTCCACTTGACTTACTCCACGGCCGTCCTGTACACTTCGATGGCCTTGTCGGTTTCTCCAGCCAGCAGATGCACCTTCCCGAGCATCATAAACGTCTTGTCGTGTTTATTAATCCGGAGAGCTATGTTTAGATGCTCCTCAGCCTGACGAGAGACAGAAGATCTAAACGATCACATCACCACAGGAAAGAGAACGGCGTGTCCCGTCTGGTGTTTGTAAAATCAGAATACTCACAAGCTTGAAGTCTTTGATGAAGAAATAGCACAACCCCAGATTATGACTGATCTCCTAGGGTGAGAAAATGTCAGATTATACAGGGCTTGAAAAGGGCTTGGATACATTAAATTTACAAATATGAAACCTATTTGAGAAAACAGCTCTGTGGAGTAAGATAACATAGTTGGCATTCATATATATACAAAAACACATATATAAATTTATATATAAATATGAATGCTGATGGTCCAGCTTCACAGTGGTCAGCAGGTGAAACCATGACGCTTTTTTTCCGTCTTCTTTTAATTGTTGCAAGAAAATATGTCAAGTCATTCTAAGTGTATGGAGATTTTGTTGAGAGGACGTCATGCTGTGTATTTAGAGTAAAAGACGCCAGGCCCCACTTAACACACACTTTAAAATCAGTGTGTCGTTTCTTTTACCCAGTCTTTCTCGTTGAGCCTCGCAGCTTCGTGGTAGAACTCAATAGCCGCTTTGTGCTTTCCCAGGAGAAATCTACGGGAAAGAATAAACAACAACAATCCACGTGAAAAACTAATCAACCTTATTCACCGCACGCTGAATCGCAGTCCTTTACGACTCTGCAACACTGTGGGGTGGATTAACTTTTCCATATCGTATTCTTCTGGCCTGCAGTTGTGCCGTTATCACCGATACGTCTTTCTGTCTGTCGTGTTCGATAAACGGAGACGGGCTGTAGACTCACAGCGATCTGGCCACCTGCTTGAGGTTGTCAGCGCTGCTGGGATTCAGGATGGCACAGCTCTGAAACAGCTCCAGGGACGGTTGGATCTTGCCCTCGAGGCGCATGATTAATGCTGAGGCGAGAAATTAAAACATCAAAAGGGGCACAGCGTGGGGTCCACAGAGCAGATTTTGGGGGACAATAAATGATGCATTGAGGAGCTCGGGCGCCGACAACCACCGAGCCTTCGTTTGATGCCGGTTCCATTTAATCCTATACGTGTGTGAGAAGGGAAACGATACTATGGAAACGGCTCACCTTGAACGTATATGGCATATTCACACATTCCATTAGTCTCCTGCAGCTGCTCTTTGATGATCGCCTGCGTGGAGACGGAACAGGTGACAACGTCTTCAACTATGGATTTCGCGACAATATGATTCCCTGAAGAGGACACGTGTCTTCTGTGGTGTCGACTGCGCAATGTGCACTTCATCCAGCTCGAGATGCAGGAGCACGCAGCTCAATAGCAGGCGTGCGTCGAGACGCCCACGCGGTCCAAGAAGTCGCTCGGGCAAAAGAAATGGGGCACATTTTTAAAAAGGGCCTTGAGAGGGATGAATGCATCTCTTGTAAAGAGAACGTGAGGAGGAGGAATTCATCTCGCACGCATGTACGGGCCTCTATCCAGAGCTTTTATTAATAACCTGCCGACTTCATGTGCGATCACAGTAGGTCAATGCAGAGAATTAGCCCGTAATAAAGTTGAGTGTTAGACAGAATCCTGCACATGCAAGGCATTCATTAACTTTCTTTAAAAGGTCAATCAGATCAGCACCAAAGAAACATCCAAGAGTGAGTGACAGATCAAACCACTGGGAGACTGGTGGGACTTTACCTTGCAGGTGTCATAGTCCTTACGGATGTAGTGCTGGTGGATCAGCCAGTTTCTCCTCTCCACGATGGGAAGCTCTGGAGCTGGGAGCCAGAACAGAAAGAGGAACACTTTTAAAGCTCATTACCCTTTGCCGTTCAGTTAATTTCTTATTTAGTTGATGGCTGAATCATTAATCCTGAACGCTCCCTCCTTTTGCAGTCGTTAGTGGGCCTCTGATCCGACAGTCAACGCAGATGTTACACGTCAACCTAAATCCACGGGCTAAATTCAACTCAATTCGCCGAGCACTGTGTTCGACAGCTCAGACTTAATAAAAAAGTGAATGTCTCTTTGGACGACTCATTATTTATCGGGTCTTTTCTCTAGTTTGGCAGTTGAATAAATACTCGTGAACGCTCTGGAGTCGCCGGCGGGCCCTTTGATCTGACAGCAACAGAGACGTTAACACGTCAACCTCCACAAAAAAAAGCCAAAGTGTAATCTAGTCACCAGCCGTGCTGTAAATGTCACCTTGTAAGCACAGGTGCTTTTTTACATTTTATTTGGCTTTACTGCTTTTTGTCTCGACGAGTTGCGATATTCCCCGGTTGCCAGGGCAACAATGTATCACGCGAGCCAGGTGCTTGCGACGGAACAGAGAGAAAAGGTACGGAGCCGGGCTGAAAGCCTGGAGGAATGAGCAGCCCGACACAAAGCCAGCCTTACAAAGGGTGAGACAGCCCCCAAGAACACCGCCACAATGCTCCGACGCTCCCTCCCGCCGGAGTAACATATTTCATTTCACGTGGAGGCAAACGTAATTCCAAATGCATGCAAGTTGTGATTCTGGTAATCCTGTTATTTTACACCTACTACCTTCCTCCGAGGCTAAATATAGGACGCAATGCAATGTGGGAAGAAGTGCTGGGCTCGGAGTCTACCGCTGACACCGGGAGGGGGGGAGGTGGAGGGGGTCGTTAATGAACTGCCTGGGTAAGAAAGATGTTTTAATCAAATATAGTGTGAATTACACCAAGTATGTTGATGTGCCGCAAGAGCTGGGAGCCTCTTCCAACAACTTCGGAGAAACCCTCTGCGACGCCGAGTGTGAAACTGCGTGGCTTTCACACGTTGGCCCCGTCAAGATTTCCGAGTGGCCCTATTTGTAGCAACCCTAATCCCCCTTTCTTCCCGCTGAGACGGCAATAATATTCTTGTCTATGTGTTTCAGATGGAAGCGGGGGAGAGGGGGAGAGGGGAGACATGCGCGACGTGCATTTCCTGTAACAATGCGTAAGAAGGATGGGAGAAAGGAGGCGCGAAGAAGAAGCGCAGCAGGAGGACTCCTAAATATAAATCTGTAGAAGAAGAAAAAAAACTTCGGCCCAAACACGGAGGTAATTTTCTGATTGTTCAAAATGTGATCTGGCTAATGCTAATACATATTTGGCTTCCAACATACACTCCGAGCATCTGTTAAAGAGGGATAAGAGCAGAGGAGAGGCATGCTGAGATCAAAAGACACATGGGGAGAATGAAATGGAAATACGATGAATTCTACATTTGGGGAAGTTATACCACGAGAACTTTTTTACAAACCCTTCAGTCCTGTCAAGTAATTTATTCTCATTTTCATCTGCCTACACTTTTTTCTTCCATGGAATTTGACAGAAATGCCAGGCTATTGCAGCACACGCACGTGATTCTGGAAAATGGAAACTGGTGACCTTCCACCACTGGTATTTGTTTTGTTGCTGGTATATGACTCATATTTAGTTACAATCACCTATGAGTCTTACACTCGAGGAATGATGTAACTGCATTGCCTAATATGTCATAAAAGCAAATCATGTACTCATGCATGATCATATTGCATTGTGCACAATATAACCCTTCAGGGTGGTTATAGAGAATTAGTCTGACATCTGTAGGTTATGGAGACAATTTAACTGAGATTTGTGGATTTTTATTTGATTATTTTCCCCTTCTTGCTCATATTCAGCAGACTTTGGACCAAATGTCATCAACCAATCACCGTTTTCTTTTATGAATTTCAGGCACGCAATTATTTCATAATTGTATAACTAATTATATGTATTTATAGCAACATACCATTTGTACAACATGATGTATTACTGTATGTTCCAGTTTCCCTGTCTGAGGGCTGTGCCGGGTGAAGACAATTTGATCATTTCGGCACAAAATAACATACATACATACATACATATTTGTGTCCTCTGATGTACATGTGGTGTGGTGTAGTTTGTACTTTTGTATATGTACGTTCTTACTTGCATTGTATTTATTGTTGTTTCCAAACATAAAGATCTTAATGGTTGATTTTTGTTGTAATATTAATACAAAATGGTAGTTTGACTTGGTTACATGGGTTTTTCCTTCACTGATACAACACTATACAATTCCAATACAATAACCAGTTCAGAGCTCATATTTATTTTCTGCTGTTATGATTCCTGTCATACACTAATGCACTACTAATGTCCTTGCACATACAATAACATACATTGTACCAAATTGCTCTCAAAGGACGAGCATGCTCAGCAGTGATTTGTAATCACTGCTGAGCATGTATCATATCTGATCAACACACACAGAACTATCTGGAACATGGCTACATGGCTCATCTGCATGCTGTTCAAACAGCTTCTTCCTTGTAGGGACGGATGCTAGAAGAGTGAGGGTGACCTCTGCAGGACGATTAGTTCCAAACTCACTTTAGTGGCTTTTTTTTGTACAGCTACAGACTCAATGAAATCAATATAATGCGTGCCATATACAGTATTGTGTTGCCTTGATGACTTGCACGTGTCAACTGTCTTGCTTTACCTTTAGGTGCTCGACGTTTCTTGGCTTCAGTGGCAAGTGGGAGCTGAAATGTATAAAAAACCCACCACAAACGGATAAGTAACAATCCATACGACCTGCTGTTGGATGTGCGTTATTATAAATCTTTAACATTGATATAGCCCTTGGTCAAAAATACACACAAAAAGTTGAACTAAATGGATTGACTTACGTGGTTTCTAACTGGTGCAAGAGCCACTCCCACACACTTAAAATCATCATTTATGTATATTTTGTTATAGTTTGTCAGTTAACTCTGAAGTGTCCCATCATAAGCCGTCTGTCAACTGTCTACATGAAAAAAGATTGATTAGAAGTGTTGATGCATTTCTTATCAGAATTACTCGCCAACTAGGACATATTGGATATTCTAATTATTCAATTATCACCAGAAAATACATTGGTGTCTAATCTGAGTGTTTAATGCAAACCCTCTTAAACAAAGGTGCTCCATCTACGACAAACAATCGTTTCTTTAATGAAGCTGCTTGTTCCCATTGCTAAAGAGTCGAGGGCCACACATTTAAAGATGTGCAACTTAACTGGGGGCATTTTGCAATTATTGGTTATGGAACTGCATCAAGGGATGAATACTAGTGGTGGGAGAAGTACGAATAATAATTAATTTAAAGAAGTAGTTCAGGATATAGTAGAAAAAAATATGCCTGCATTCAAAATGGTCCTCACATTGATACTGAACATGTTTCTGACCTGGAAACTAAATGACAAAGTGATTGTGACGCTGCTATGAAAACATACCAATGCAGCTGGGAATGTTGACATTTTCCCACCAACTTCATAACAATGTCATGGTTTTAAATCAGCCCACGTTCGCTGACACTTTAATGCAAGACTTTTACTTGTAACGAGTTCTACATTCTGGTATTTCTACTTATACTCGAGTACAATATCTGAGTACTTATTGCAACTGCGACGAGAAGCAGTATTCAAGTACCTGTACTTGTACAAGTACTTGTGTATTGTATTTCAGTGCAGTACTTGCAGGACATGGTGACACTTTGCATATACTTAAAGCATGACGTCATCATCAGAAATATTAGCTAGTTCACGTTTCATGAGTAGGCGGGGATCCAGCTTCAATACGCGCATGCTCAGTCCGAGTGTTTAGCTCCCTATCGTTTCTTCTACCGACCTTTAGTTTAATAGCCAATACCCTTCTCACGCCGTCACTCCCACCGCCCCACAAATGCCGGACTTCGTAACCATAACGCAACTGACGCTGGGTTAAGTCGTAAAGCTAGCCGCAGTGACGTGAGTGCAGCGCTGGAGTTAGTGACGTTATATAACATTAGTTTGCACAAGCACAACGCGTTGGCACCGTGTAACGTCCAAGTCCCCTCGCCGCAGCTACAGTTCAATTAGATTCCAGCTTGTCGCTTTCCTTTTGGACAGAAAGAGAGGACCACTGTTAGCTGCTTAATCAACTTAGCTGCGACTTATGGAGTCAGTTAGCCAAAAGCAGCTAGCGTTCAAACGACCGGCGTCATTACGAAGGTTATACTCCCGAGTCTCGACAAAAAAACATGTCACGCTACCGCCTCACCGAGAGGCGTGTTTGTGTTTAGCCGAGGACCCAAAAAACGGTAACAAGCTTCGGGGCTTCTCACTCACCGCCGTGTTTATCTCCTCGTCCGCCATCTTGGGATGATCGACACTAGAAGCCGTTGCCATGGAAACGTCATGGAGGAGTAGCTGGTGGGATTTATGAATGATTACCTTTTTTTTACTCCGACGAAATGGGAATATTTAGTTTGTTAATTAAAATGTGTGTATATATATATATATAATTTTTATTTTTAAAGTCTTCTTTTAAGTCTTTTAAAGTACTGTATCAAATCACGATGTCTCTAATGCAAATTAGATAAACACAGCTGTTTAGTATTTCAGACAATTTCCCCACTCCAAATATTGCTTCAGGGCAGACAGATTTAAAATGCACTTCACACCTACTGAAACATAAAAATGAGTTTAATCAATGTTAAGACTTACAAACAGTTTCCAGCAAATCCCATTCCAATATATATTTTTAACTAATATGTACAAAACACCTTAATACACATTCTGATCATCAAAGGGAAACCTCAGAAAAACTAATTTCTCTATTAAGACGAACAAAATCAAACAACACACAAAGCCTCGTGCTTAAATCCCCTCGCTGGAATTAATGAGTGACATCTGCTTCAAGGCACTTAGTTTACACCCAAATGACGTGATCCAGTGTTACTTCAAGGAAAGATCAGAACAACTTCCATGTACAGTATATACCATCTATATATATATTCACAAGCAAAAATGGAAATACACAACAAGTGGGTAGAAAGCAGCGAGAAAATACAAACTATCTGTGTCTATTCAGTCACATTTTGTTTGCTTTACAATTACTAAGGAAAATATTAGATAGATGTGTTCTTTCTGCTCATTAATACACTTCTCTAAGTACTGCAAATACACCTACACTATCATTCTGCATGTCACTCACTTTACATTAATAAATCGCAGCAAGGCTCCACACTGACAGAAAACATATTCTTCACAACTCAACATGAATACAAAAAGTGTAACAGTATCTTCATTTGCTTTTTTTTTTTCACACTTCATCTAAAAATCAGCAAACTGATTAAAACAGTAGAAAGAAAAAACCTTCATCCCCGTCCCCTTCATTATTCATCATCCTGTACACATGAAAAACACAAGATTTAGAGTGGAAAAAATTCAAACAGCAGCTGTGTTCATTAGTAGTGGAAGATAGATGCATCTCATTTTACAGATGGTGGACTATGGAGTGGACCGGATGTATTGAACCTGTTTATGAAGGCAGAATGACATAACCTGCAACGCTCTACATGCTGCCGGAACGGCACAAATATGTATTCCTACGTTAAATGGGTGCATAATTCAATGACGGTGAAACATTCTCGTGTCAAGTGTGCTTTTTAGATAATCCCGACTCCTCCCAGTGTTTATTCATGAGGCCCCGGTATGTTTGATTGAAACATCCCGATACTTCCCCGCCAGACTATTTAACGGTGAAGGGATTTAAATAAATGTACTTTATCACTAAACTCCAGCCCTGTTCAGTGGTGCGCCGTACATCTTTAGTCGACTTCAGTTTTCCGTCTCCGTCCTGCTTTCCCCAGAACACATTTTTGATAGCAGGAGTCGCGCTGCATACTGACGAAGGCGGTAAAGAGCTCAGCGGCGACGGAGACGTATGCAAGTCATGACACGCTCTTGCGTAAGACCTCTCGCTTGTCGTCTGTATGTTTAAACAGCGAGAGGAACAAAACGCACACGTCAAACTCACTCTCAATTTCTCGCAAAAGTTGCGTTATTATAATTTGTTTTGCTTTTTTCATAAATAGATTAAACCCTAACCACAATGAAGTATGTTGAAACATGGCTATGTCGGTCAGAGAAGTGACTAGCCTGAGTCTAATTCCTGCCAAAGGCTCCCTGGGCCGCGGAGGATGCTGCACTGGATGCAGCCGTCTGGACCGTTCGGTTGGTCAGGACGCCGCTGGAGAACTCCTGCTGGGCCTTGGTGAAGCTGGCCCCGGTCCTCCTGTACTTAGAGTGGACCTGGGGACACGAGACAAGTGGCAGGGGGGGGTTAGAGAGGTTTCTTTAAATCGCTCTCTTTACCTCTTCACAGTGCGTCAGGACATCCTAATATTCTCTCATCAAACTGAAGACAAACTGCTTCAATGGCACTGTATGCAGATTTAATTGATTTATTATCCAAACTTTCTGTATGAATATATATATATATATATATATATATATATATACATACAGATTATATATATATATATATATATATGTATATGTGTGTGTGTATATATACATATATCTATATATGTATGTATATATATATATATGTATATATTTATGTGTATATATATTACACACACAAAAACACATGAATTTTTTTATATATATATATATATATATATATATACATACAGATTATATATATATATATGTATATGTGTGTGTGTATATATACATATATCTATATATGTATGTATATATATATATATATATATGTATATATTTATGTGTATATATATTACACACACAAAAACACACATGAATTTTTATATATATATATATATATATATATACATACAGATTATATATATATATATATATGTATATGTGTGTGTGTATATATACATATATCTATATATGTATGTATATATATATATATGTATATATTTATGTGTATATATATCACACACACAAAAACACACATGAATTTTATATATATATATATATATATATATATATATATATATATATATATATATAAATTCAGACGGTATAGAGCATCTTAAAAAAATTGATTATACAATTCAAGTGGCTATCCTTTCAACCAATTCAAATGTATTAATTAGTTAATGGGATATCTCCAAAAAAAAAGGAGCGTCAGGTGTAGTGTTAGAAGAAAGTTCAGGATTTAGTATTTTGAAAACGTCTTTATATCATGGCAGACTTTGTGTTTGGAGTGAACGAATGTCTTCATCTCCATCTGCTCTATGGCATATTTTGGGAAACGTTTCTGAACCTTCATAACCCTTAAAAAGTTTCTGATTCTCCTTCTTCCCTCGGTTGCCCTTTTATTGCCAGTGTTTGTCACCACCATTTATTTTTATTTTCCCTCGCTATGATTCTCTCTTTGATCTGCACTGAGTCGTAGGAAAAACAAACAATATAAAGCCACAGTGGGAATACCCACATGTTTGACTTTCTATTTCAGTCTATTAATTATAAAAAGGCGCTGGCATCTTTAAATTTGACTGCAAACACACATTACGTCATTTCATTTACGTAACCTCGCCATGGTCAATTCTATTTGACCGGTTAATATTAAAATTCTAACCAGATAATCTGCAATGTACAAACTGTACTATGGTTCAGCACTCCCTTTGCTGAAGGGTCAAGTATTTCCTTTCACGTACCACTTTGAGTAGAAACACAGCCAGGACCGCGTTCACGGTGAAGAATCCGGCCACCACCATCATCACCACAGCCACCGCCAGGTTGGTGCCAATCATGCTGATGGATGAGATCCATCCACTGTCAAAAAAAGAGACAACAAATACACATGTGTCATTGCACATTTCATACTAACATGATGATAAAAATGGCCCGAATTGAAAGCAAAATGAGGCGTGCATCTAACCGTCCTCCGGTGGTCAATGGGAAAGCACGAGGGTCGAAGAAGTGAATGATGGACAACGGGAAAAAAGCTGAATATATGACACGGTATAGAAATAGAACCCAAAAGAGAGAAAAGGGCCACACACTTACAAAAAAGCGACCCAGACAAGTTAAGGCAGCTGGAATCTGTCAAAGAGATGCGAGAGAGGAGATATAGGGCAAGAACACACACACACACACACACACACGCACACGCACACACACACACACACACACACACACACACACACACACACACACACACACACACACACACACACACACACACACACACACACAGAAAGACGTGAATGAAGAAACATGGACCCATGCATACCCACAGTTACTATGAATCTACCCAAAGCACACTCATTATTGCTCATGAAGTCAGAAATCTCTTGTTAGAGATGACAAACTGTCATTCCTGCCACATCATCATTATCATCATCATCATTCTCCCGACATGCAGAGGGTTACGGGGTTAACGGAGGTTCACACTGACCTGTTCCCCCACTTGGGGATCCCGACCGTCTGGATGATGTACACCGCCACTTGGAAGAAAAAGACAAAGAAGAAGAAAAAGAAGCTGAAGGAGCTGTCGGACCTGGAGAGGGAACATAGAAACACGAGTGTTATTAATGGTGTTTATCATTTAAAATAATTTGTGTTTGTTTGCTGCCAGACTTTCAGATGGAGGTTGCAGTTTCATTTCATTTCATTTATTTATATATTTGTACAGGGGTCGTACAGATTAATCAACCCAGGGGGTAAATGTGTTAACTTTCTAAATTTCAGCTTTGGTCCCTGTGGCCGGATGTTACAGCCTTCCCTAAAGGAGTAAGAGGTTAACACAGCAACATCATAAAAAAGGCAGTAAACATACAGGTTACAATAAGATACTGGCCTCTTCATAAAATCATTAAAGCATCAAATAAAAGAATAAAACATTTAACAGACATATAAACAATAATTATTTACACAATCACTGAGGAGGGAGTCACAGTTCGTGCTCACACATCTGACTGGTAAAAAGCCAGTTTTTCAGGCCGTGTTTAAAAGAGTAAAACGTTCTGCGCAAATTAAGAGGCGGGACATTCCAGAGCTGGCCTGCTCTCACAGAAAAGGCAGACTGACTAAAAGAGCTCCTCCTAGATGGGATGATGCAGTCACCTCTCTCCACAGATCTAGTTAGTCTGCTTCTCTGTGTTTGCAGTTGAATTAAAACATTTAAGTGCAAAACACGAATAATCCAGAGAGCATCTACAATGTGTAGCCTTCAATAAAGATACAACACCAATTACGATAATAACAACCAAAACCTTAAATAAACCTTTTACCAATATATCATATTATATTTATTTTTAGTAATGATTCTTCACACGCACAACCACATTTTTTCATTTGTCAATTTTGTTTAGTTTGTTCTTAAATAAACTAAATGAATTAAGCCCTGTCATTCCCTTTGCAACGCTATCACTTGCCTCTAATTATTTTATTTTTTTTACAAATTGCCCGATGTTATGTTGTACAAGAACATATTAAAAAGTAAGAAAAATCTTTCCAGATATTACAAAAAAATCCAGAAAAGGTGTAAATGCTTCTATTCAGCCAACTGTACAAGACTTGCTGAGAAACTAATTAAAAGCACTGTAAAGCTATAAGAAAGACAAATAGTGATAGTAGCATCTTTTTATATTTTTAATAGAGTACAGAGCGGCTCTATTGTACTTCCTCCAACCCCTCTGGCTGACTTGGAGGATGAGGGTGTACACAACGTTTGAGTAAAGATAAATAAAACAAAACCCTGCCAACTAGTTCATCTCCACATGTCCCGATGTTTCTACTGCTTCGTACAGCAGACCAGTTTCATTTTGCGAATCACGCCAATCAAAGAACGCGGTGCCCACCTGAAGGCCTTGTAGACGGGCCGGTACCAGCAGATGAAGGACACGGGCGTGAAGAGGAAGAACCAGAGGATGGACAGACCGAAGTCCACGCCGTACTGAGAGCCGGCGGTGAAGTAAGCCAGGCAGGCCAGCACGTTGAGGAAGAGGGTGGCGCTGTGGACTGGGGAGACAGGCGGGAAACCAGTGAGCTGCACGGCCGACCATCAAACCAGTGAGCTGCACGGCCGACCATCAGACCAGTGAGCTGCACGGCCGACCATCAAACCAGTGAGCTGCGACAGTGAGTACACTACCGTTCAAAAGTTTGGAGTCACATTTTTTTTGCAATAAAGATAACATTACATTAATCAGAAAGGCACTAAATACATTGTTAATGTGGTAAATTAATATTCTCGGTTGAAACGTCTGTTTTTTTAAAATAAATATCTACATATGTGTATAGAGGCTCATCTCCAGTGTGCTCATGGTACATTGTGTTTGCTCATCGCCTTAGAAGACTAACGGAGGGGTAGAAAACCCTTGTGCATTTATGTTAGCACAGCTGAAAACAGTTATGCTGCTGAGAGAAGCTATACAACTGGCCTTCCTTTGAGCTTAAAGTTAGAAGAACAAAATACATTTTTTAAATAACAATCATTATTTCTCACCATGTTAATGTCTTTACTATATTTTCTATTCATTTGAGAAATAAAAGTGTTAAAAGGAATTAATAAGTGTGAGTGATGATTTCAGTAAACCCTGAAAAATAAAAATACTTCACACCCAAAATTAACACTTTTGTCAATTACTCACCCCGTGTTAACTTATAGAATTAAAAAGCCTCCACTGTATTTTTAGGATTCATCTAGTTGTGATATTAAACATGCTGTCAGGGTTATCAGATGGCCTATCGATGAATCAATATCGTACAGAACACTAGGAACGATATGAATAAATCATGATGGGAAGATGCTGACATTTGCCAGCCCGACGCTAGTGTGCTACAGAGATGAAAAAAAAAGAGATAGTGTGGTTGACATGTGGCGGTATGGTATGTTATCAAATCTGTTATGGATCAACGACCCTTTCATTTTTTTTACAGAGAGCAGGTATGAAGGTTAATACTTCATGCAGGGGTACGTACACATCCAGAGGTAGTACATCCTCTTGCAGATCCCGCGGTACTCCTCGGGAATTTCCGCCTCAAAGTCCTGATAGAAGCACGGCTTCACAGGGGAGAACGAGGGAAGAGGTGGCCAGTTGTTCTGTTTATCTGACACACAAACATAGAAAGTAGGTTAACTTTGTGAGGGTGGTGTAGATCCGTATCGTTTGTACACACTCACAACACACACACACACAACACAAAGGTCTAGTTACCGGCGGTGTTGAGCACTCGGCCTGCGCTGCTGTTCTGGAGCTCCTGCTCCTTCCTCTCCAGCTCGGCCGCTTTCCTCTCCAGCTCCTCCTGCTGCTTCATCAGGTTCGCCTGGCCGATGGATACGTTCGCCTGACGGGAGATTGAAGAACACCGTCACTGCACCACCACCACCACCACCACTCCCCGCTGCCTTCTGACCCGTTTGTGAAGTTCCCAGAAGCACAACACTGCCCACCCGATTCATCCGAGACTCAACAGCTCATGAGACCAAACGTAATCCTGAAGGACCGTCTCACTGCTGTAGGCCGAGGACAAACTATAGACCGATATTAGCTTCTTGCAGATATGTTGTGTTGGGATGTTGCACCAGAGAGAATTGGAAATCATTTTTTTTAACTATATGATGGGTAAAATATTATTTTTTTACAATGATCCTTATCAAAATATCACTTATACAGTGGCAGTATATATATTTAAAATTACTCAAGTACTGTACTGAAGTATAATTAGTATACTATGCTACTTTATGAATCTACTACACTTCTATGGAACATATTATACATTTCAATTGTTACTAATTACATAAAATAAAACATATATGTTTATATGATATAATGCAGTACTATACTATTAATATAGCCAATATGACAAAGTAAGCAACATTGGGTTCACCTGGACTACAACATTGATTTCCTCTTACATGTATTCAGAAGCGATAAACATATTTCATAATAATAGTACACTTTAAAGAAGAAGTTCTGCAGAGTGAGTGATTAGACCTTTAATACTTTAAGTCCATTTTACTGATAATACTTCTGTAATTTTGGTTGAGTAACACAGAGAATATAGGACTCTTATTTAGATCCTTTTCTTAAGTAAAAGTAGAAATACCATAGTGTAGAATACTCTGAGTAGGTCTTCCACCACTGCATTACATTATGTGTTGAAGTGAAAAAGAAACCTGTATCAGCCTATGCATTGTCATGTGTTTATACACTTTCAAATATTGCTATGACAGCCTCAAATAACCCTTATTGGGTAAGGCCCACGATTCACTCAAAACATTAGCGTATTATTATTGTACTCATCTATTGTTTTGGACATTTAAAGCCACAATCAACCACCAAAGACAGATGCACTCTTGTAAGTAGATCTTAGTATAACGTGTGTTTGTGTGTGTGTGTGTGTGTGTGTGTGTGTGTGTGTGTGTGTGTGTGTGTGTGTGTGTGTGTGTGTGTGTGTGTGTGTGTGTGTGTGTGACTCACTTGTGTGCTCTGCTCCACAGAGGTCTGCAGAACGGCGGGTTGAGAGGAGGGAGCAGAGATGGGGATGGTCGAGTCGGTTTGTGCTTCCTGTGGAACAGTATATATATATATATATATATATATATTTTAAATACCGACAAGGAAAAACTATAGATCCCATCAATTAGTAGTATTGAAAACAGTGGAACGAACCATTTCAGTTGCAGAGAAGGGGTTGTACTCGCCAGTACCGTCAGCCGCTCTGCCCGTGGCTTGTGTGATCGATGCATCCTGAGAAGAAGAAAAGAAGAGAGTAACTTGGTGTCATTGTGTCTTTTTGGTGAAGCCATGACCCTTCCCTTATTGTGGAGTAAGCAGACTCCCACACACCAGCTATTAATAGACTCTTGGCCCTGGACCACATGTGTCACAGGTAAAACACACCTTCTTAGGCTTGAACAAGCAACAGGGTGCTTTTTAAAAAAAATAAGTCATAAAAACACACGCTCACCTATTACCATTACTCCCTCGAGCTATTAGATCTAAAAAAAACACCCGGATGTGATAATTACCTTCTTATAAAACACAACACGCCGTTAAATTGAATAGTTTCTCTTGAGGATCCGGTTTTACAAAATCAACCATTAATGACGTCACAGGGTCACATTTGATGACGAAATATCAGCAGGCACCTGTTCGCGGAGGGTCTGCTCACCTGCGCAGGTGAGAGAGCCTAAACGTCCACGTAGAGCGTAAACACAGCGCTTCACACACATTTTCAATTAGTAGTCGGTAGTTTAAGTCCCATACTTTATCATAGTGACGTTTCTTACTCAGGAAACGTAGAGGCCGAACCCAGCAACCGACCAAACAGGTTTTTTGTTACAGCCTGGATCTCTTTCGGGCTGCGCGAACACAGCGTCTTTGAAACTTGGCGCACAGAGGAATAAGAAACCCCAGCCTCACCTGGAAGGGGTTAATGTCCACCGGGTCCACGAAGGGGTTGTTGTCGAATCCGGACATTGTGGACCAAAGTTTGTGTTGCGGGGCATAAACAACACGACAGCTCCCGTTCTCCCCGGCGGCGGCTGCTCCTGGTTCCTGTGACACGCCGGGACTCTGCGCATGCGTCGCTCGAAAAGGTGGCCCGCGTCATCAGGAGGCTGTCCCCAAAGTCATTTATGATCGATTAACGTGTAGTAACCTTTTTTATGTATTAATTTGTTTATAAAAACACACAAATGGTTTATACAAAATAGGGTGTTCTCGTGAGTCTAAACATGCGACCCGGTCTGTTGTGGTAAACGTGGGAAAGGGAGCTCCAATTAAAACTCGAGTCTGTTGGTTTAGCCTTTAAAGTTGCCTTTAGGTGCCGTCGGAATTCTGGGAAACGTAAACGATTACACGAACCTGGGTAGGAGGTAACTTTACTCATGAAAATGTGAAGTGAATATCATAGATATGCCCGTTTCATTTATGGGAATCAAATTTATTAATGTTACGTTTGTCAAATTCATGTCATGTGATGTGGTTAACTTCTAGCCAGTGGTGGAAGTACTTCGATTTTAGACTTAATTAAAATGAGCAATATTACAGTACAGTGTATACTGTTACAAGTAAAAGCATTGTATGGACATAATAGCCTACTTTAAGTATCAAAAGTCAAAGTAATCATTTTATGTCTCATTTCGGAATAATACATATTTGACAGTACAAGTATCTCAGAATAAAAAAATAAAATTAAAAGAAAGTACAGTTCATGAACAAATGCACCTTCAGGTGTGGATCTTTGTATGTACTTTGTGTCTCTTGCTAGACAAGTGCTCTGAAGATACACGATGAGTTTCACTTACCAAAATGCCTGCCGATACACAATTAGAAAGCAAACGTGACATAAAAACACGATACACAAGAGCAATAACAACAACACATAAGGCTGTATCACATTTAAGGCTATTTAAGACATAAGCGCGCTCAAGCAAGTTGGGTTTGTAATGAGACCTTATTAAAAAACTCTTTCAACATATAATAAATAACCAAATGCTGTATTCTCTTTCGTTTAAATTACAGGTGGAACCTTTAAACAGGCTGGGCGAGTTATTGCATCGTGTTAACATTACATTTTCTGATTGTACCACTTTCAGCTGCTGCAAATGCCTCAGAGCTATTGTTATGTATTGTTATGACCGGACCCTTTGACTCATATCCAAAAGGCATGAAACTAATTAACGTTACGAAATTTTAAATAAAAACTAAATTAAGAATGGTCTGCTCTCTTCGGGCTATAAGAGGTTAGCTGAGTCTCAGTAGCCGTATCTCAGGAGCAGTTCAATAGGTTTATAATTGCAAAGTCAATTTCTGTTTGTACCAGGGGAGGAATATGTACCCCAAGGCATAGATTGTCATTTTGGTGAGGATCAAAAACGCATGTGTGAATTTTAATTACTATATGGGACCGAAGCAGCACCTATAGGATCAACGGATGTAGAAAAAGGACAGCGGACCGTACATTACCTGTTCTTCCATGAGGAAGTAGCCTGATTGTTATTATTATTATTTAATTGCACTGAAGGAGGCAACACATTCCTAAAGCAACTAGAAAAGGGCACAGTAGTAAAGTACAGCTCTTCCATCCTAAACGAACAAGGGGACTTTTCTTCATCTCGTATCGCGCCTGATTTGAGTGACATTAGAACATATGGAGTATATAATTCATCTGCAGCTTCACCGAATGCATCATATCCGTTTGCGGCATCATTGATACTGGATCGGTATTTCACGGACGACATTTCGACGCGTCACAGTATCGAAAGGCACAGGTGTAAATAACAAGAAATACACTCAAACGACAAAATCAAAGACATTCTCAATAATAAAAACAAAAGACATACTGATTTTATGTTCTTTCTTGCTATCGAGCAAACACTTTACAGGAGACAGAAGGTGGGGGGTAACAATAGGTTTCAAGAATAGAATGGCATTTGTCCACTATACTGTACATATGAACTGTACTGTACAATTGTAGTATGGCTGTTAAGCAGTGAATGCATGGATTTTTTTATACACATCCGACATTTTCACAGAGCTGGGATCCCCTTTGGCTGGAATAACAAACACCAGCTGACTTGGTCCCTTTGATGGCGTTATTTCCCTTGTTGGGGGGAAAAAGCAGCACAAACTCACAACACACAACGTGTTTGTTCTCTTTCTCGCACACACGTACAGTCAAGCTGCATAAGCGTTCGGCACATGCACACACACATACACACACACACATAAACAAACATAAGTCATCCACCTCCCAAATCCGTACATCTCCGTCCAAGATACTCAAGAAAAGAAAAAAAAGATAAATATTTGACTTCAACTACCCTACCCAGCAGAGGCTGGTGTTCCGGCTTCGTACAGCATGTATACCTGTATATTATATGCCATAAAGAATTTCTGTGCCATTAAAATTATTTAAATAAGGGGGAAAATAAAGTAACAGATCAACCACTGCTTACACTGATTGTTACGAACTGTAAACTTAGAAAGCAGCTAATAATCGTGTTCACAGTGACATCCGTGACGCCTGGTGTGTTGCCGGCTTCCTCCTCGTATCCTGAATGTCTGCTGCTTTCCAGCTCCGTGGCGTTCCCTGATGCTCGGTGGTCTCCACGCCCGTTTCCGGCATTCCCGACGTTCCCTTTCCTCCGCCCTCTGCTGCGGAGGCGCTGTGAGAGAGCGGGGTGGCAGTTGAGTCCACGCAAGAGGACGCTTTCCCCTGATCCCCGCCCCTCCCCCGGAGGTGGAAACACTGTACACGGCACTTTGGGGACATTTTTTGACATTTTATTTTTTGCAGTCTTCAAGAAAGGCTAAGCGGGAGTGCTTTGAGGAGTGGAGGTCAGTCCCTTCCCTGTGAGAACAAAGGGAGTGGGATAAGGGAGTGCGTTGGTGTCCCAGCGTCCTTCATACCATGAATTCATTGCTGCCGTACAATACCAGGTGCTGTGGTATGTCTGGAGGGTCCCTGCCGGGCCCGCGGCCTTCTCTGGAGTGCCTCTGGGCGGGAAGCTTGGCCCCTTTAAGTTTCTGTTTGCCCTTTTCCGGATTGAAGGTGCCTCTGCTTGTAAACTGGGGCCTCTCGTCGTACCCTCCCTCCTGATCCCCTGCGGGGCCACTGTCTGTGCTGTCGGATCGGGAGGCCTGCGGTGCGTTCAGAGGCGGCGCCTGGGCCAGACTGGAGCCCGACGTGGAAGACTTTGAGTGGAAGTTAAAACGGCGGGTGCTGGCGGAGGAGGAAGAGGACGATGGGTGGAAGTGCGATAACGAAGAGTAGGAGGAAACACTGGAGCAGGAGTCCACCGAGTCCAGGGAGTCGGGCTGCCGGCGGAACGCGCGGCGGCGGGGGCCCGTCATGTCAGATCTCCGCGGCCACGGGGAAGTCAGCGCTGGACCTCTCTCTGCAATGAGAGGCGAAGACAAGGTTCTCTCTCATTACACTTTTTTTTTTAACCAGGGTTCTTACACATTTTGACCAATGGATTTCTATGACTTTTCCATGACTTTTCCATGACTTTAAACCACATTTCCATGACCAAACTGAAATCTCGGTTTATACATGAAATAGTAAGAACATTTAGTATTTAAACAATGTGAATTCTAAAGCATACAGCATACATTTAACGAAACAAATGACTAAGAGACAATATTTTATTTAAAGAATAAACATTTGCTTCCCGAGCTATGGCCATCAAACTTTCCAGTTATGGTGCGTTCACTTGCAACGCGGGAAAAACAAAAAATATTGCGCCGACAGTATGAGAGTGTATGCCGGCTTATATTTTGAGTCTTTCTTTCTAAAACATATTCATTATTTCAAACTCGGCGTAAATGAACAAGTGAATATAACAAATTTCCATGACTTTTCCAAAACTTTTAGGATTTAAGTTTTTTCCATGACTTTTCCAGGCCTGGAAGTGACCATTTTAAAATTCCATGACTTTTCCAGGTTTTCCATGACCGTAGGAACCCTGTTTAACGCACAAACTGAAAGGTGAGTCGTGTATTTCCTGCACCGTGACGCACCAGAGAAGTCAGAAATGGTTCCCTCAGAGTCCAGGTTCAGGTTTTCCGAGCTGTCGGCGGTACCGATGGAAGCCTCCGACTCGAGGGTCTCATCGTCCGATGCTCGTGGCTCCAGAGTCAACATCTCAAAGGTCAACTCCTCTCTGCAGGGGAAAAACATTATGCAGACGAACAAATGAGCCCACGCGGCTAACAGGAACGACACATGCACATTGGAAAAAAAGTAATTCTTGTAATTTCCGATATCGTCCTTAAAGCACAGTTCTTATAATCTGGAGTTGTGTCGTTTTCAGGACATTGTGTCGCGCTCACTTCTTTTTCTGCAGGCTTTCGATCTGCTCCGTCAGCACCCTCTCCTCCTGCAGCATGGCCGCCTGCTGATGCTCCGAGATTTTGGCGAACGAGTCGTCTCCGTCCTCGCTGCCGCTCTTCTCCATCGCGGGTTCGGCCACGGGCGGCAGCCGCGGGCTGACCGGCGGCGAGGGCGCGTGGTAGCTCAGTCGATGCACGTGGCTTTTCCCCTGAGAAACAAGGCAGACGGGGGGGGTTTTCTCCCTGTGTGGATGCGACATTCACCCATCCGTTAAAAAGGAAAAGCAGCGGAGCAGCGCGACGTGAAAACGTCATGAGTACATTTCATCCACATCTCGCACACGCAGGGAACAAACCAGGGAACGAACCAGGGAACACACTTTACCTTTTTAGCTGCATTTGTCTGCTTCCGGCAAAAAGTGAGAAGCAGAGAGAAGCGGGGTCAGTAAGGCCGGGTTCACAAAGGTCGGCCGTAAACGTGCAGCATCAAAGACTCGTCTGCTTTCTAGCCGAGCGGCCGTTGACGAGCACACCTCAACCGTTTCTCAGTTCTTTAACGGGAAGCGAATAGCAACCATAACGTCACGGTTATGCGATGAAGATTAGATGTCGTTACTACAGGGATTTATATGGTGGATGCGAATATATAAGGTTTAATTAAATTTTTTTGCATCTGGTAAAATACAACAATTGATCAACCTGACAAAACGGCAGAACTTAAATGGACATTTATTTAGCATCGTTATCTTCTGCAGTGTCTCTGCTTGCTTAATTAATTCGACACCGTTTCTAACGCACTTCTTCAAAATTAAAATCATTCCTCAACTCAATAGATGTCGTCAGGGGATCGTACGGAAATGTACAACGATACTGTGCTGGCGTATAATGAGAAATTTAATCGGTTCACAATCTATTCAGAGAAAGTAATGACACAAATGTGATTACATTTAAATGTCTTATTTTAGATTTTGTGAGTGAGACACCGATATCAGCGACTCAAGTCGAGAACAGCAAAAAATATGAATTTTAAGTCACCGAATATGCTAAAATCTCTTCCCTTTTTATGCTCTATATTCCATGTAAATCTAATGACGAGCGATAGCACGATATCATGACTTTCATCCAAAAGAGACGGTCACAAAAAAATAACAAGCAGATACCGAGAGAAGTGATGAGTCATGCTTCAGGCATGGAGAAGGCAGACGTTAATACTTGATGAGACGATGCAGAGGTCGGCACCACAACAACAACATCACCACTGGATGATCATTCGGGGAGTTGCACCATGGCGCGTGTGTACATACCATAGTGCGCGCTATGCTCTTAAATCTAACGGCTATTAGTACGGGTTTCTGGGTAAAGGTAAAGGAAAGGACAGGTTAAGGAGGAGAATAGGGAGACAAAGGCGGACGTCAGGGAAGGAGTTCAGGGAGGCTCAGTGAGGAGGAGTCACACAGAGACTTGTTATGATGGCGTCATGTTCGTCACATCGTTTGATCTCACCATCGACTGGCGGAGGGCGGTCAGTCTGCACTTGGCCTTATTCTCTGCAAACTCCAGGCTGCTGATGTCCTTTAGCCGAACTTTGTACTTATTCATTTGTTCACAGATGATGAGCTCTACACACCTGCGGAGGGAAACAAAACCACTTCAGAAGGACTGCAGATGCATGATGTTGTCAAAAAAAATAGACAAGGTCATATTTAGTTTTTGGAAACTAAAAAACAAATCCGGAGACATTTTTTTCTCAACCATTATTGAAGGAATCTGCACGGAAAAAAAGCGAAGCAAACAATATTATTGAAATAATATTATCGTGGCGTAAGTTATGAACTCATACACCTTTCAACATCATATATCATCAGATCCTTCACCGCCCTATTGTACAGTACACATTTTATTAGTATTGTATTCTTTTGGTCTATCGAGTTGAGCTTTTGAGGTCATTCTTCTACACGCATATCTATCTACCTTATGTGTGTGAATATATATATATATATATATATATATATATATATACACATATAAATATATATACATATAAATATATACATTTATATCTATAAATATAAACATATATATATATATATATATATATATATATATATATATATCTATAAATATAAATATATATATATAAATATAAATATAAATATATATATATATATATATATATATATATGTTTATATTTATAGATATAAATCAAATCGGCAATTTTGCCTTTGACTAATCTTGGTAACTTTTGTTAATTGCTCCCATGTGAATCAGATTAATTCAGGCTCAGGATTAATTCAGGATCTCCTCCCATCCCAAACTTTGTGAACCGCTGCCTTGGGCACATACAGAGTATTCCTGAGAGGAACAGGAAGTGAGCTCTTACGCAGTCGTCTTCCCGATGTCCTGGACGCTCTGCAGTGGATCGATGGTGTCGGGGCAGCGCAGGATACAGGGAGCAAACACTATCGCCAGGGCGTTAGCCGACATGCGGTTTGTGTCCTCCTGTAAGGCGATCCTAAAAAAAGCATCAATTTAATATTAGAATAGTCCATCAGGGAGGGATTAAATCTGAGATCTAACATTACTGCGAGAACAGATTTTATACCTAACGAGATGAAATATGAGGCGCTCGAGAGTGTTGAGGTGAGTTCTGCTGAGCTGGTCGATAACGGCATACACCCCTCTGATCGTTTCCTTTTTATCCTGCAAAGCTGGGGAGTCGTTTCAACAAGACAGATCAGCCGTTACCGTGACGGCAAAACGCACGCGGCTTCTTCGCGATGATAAACAGAGAAGAGTCTTCGATGCCGGAGACCTCACGCCGACCGCTCACCCATGCCACGAATAAACTCCTCGTACAGCTCGAACGTCATCAGGGGATTGGGCAGGTCTCTCAGCCACTGCTTGAACACGCTGGCGATGACGTGGATGTTGTAGTCGTCCAGACTCACGTTATCAACATCTGAGGCCGAAAGAAACACATTCACGTGGTCATTTGGCTGGCCCCTCAGTGGTGGAACCAGCTCCCCGCTGACATCAGGACAGCAGGAAGTCTCTACAGCTTCCGCCGGAAACTGAAAACGCACCTTTTTCCGACTATATCTGGATTAAAACACAGATTTGCACTTTAGTAGCACTTGAATGGCTCTTGTTGTGGTACTTTTGTAGTTTGTTCTTAGTTTGTACTCTAGGTTGAAACGCACTTATTGTAAGTGGCTTTGGATAAAAGCGTCTGCTAAATGACATGTCATGTAATGTCATGTAATTTGACCGAAGGCGGTGCTCGTCAGCTTTTTATATTCAATTCTGTGATTTTTTTTTTAAAGGGCGACTCGCGTCGCTCACCTGTGTCGAGTCCCAGCTTGAGTTCCTTGATCTTGTTGGTGGAGCCCGGCTTCCGGTACATCCCCTCGGTGTAGAGGCCGTGCATCTCGATGTAGTTGATGAGCTTCTCCACCACCAGGGGCACCGTCCGCTCGTCGTTCGTCAGGCGAGAAACCTCCACGCAGAACTGTCTGGAGGACAGCTCCGGATCGAACTGTCACGAGACGCAGAGACACAGAGACAGAGAGACAGAGACAGAGAGACAGAGACACAGAGACAGAGAGACAGAGAGACAGAGAGACAGAGAGACAGAGACACAGAGAGACAGAGACACAGAGACAGAGAGACAGAGAGACAGAGACACAGAGAGACAGAGAGACAGAGACACAGAGACAGAGACACAGAGACAGAGAGACAGAGACACAGAGACAGAGAGACAGAGAGACAGAGACACAGAGAGACAGAGAGACAGAGACACAGAGACAGAGACACAGAGACACAAACACAGAGACACAAGACACAGAGACAGAGACAGAGAGACAGAGACACAGAGAGACAGAGACACAGACAGACACAGAGACAGAGACAGAGACACAGACACAGAGACAGAGAGACAGACACAGAGACAGACACAGAGACAGAGACAGAGACACAGAGACAGAGAGACAGAGACACAGACACAGAGACAGACACAGACACAGACACAGAGACAGAGAGACAGACACAGAGACAGACACAGAGACACAGAGAGAGAGACAGCGACACAGAGACACAGAGAGACAGAGAGACAGAGAGACAGACACAGAGACAGACAGAGACACAGAGACAGAGAGAGCGACACAGAGACAAAAATACAGAGACACAGAGACAGAGACACAGAGACAGAGACACAGAGACAGAGAGAGAGACACAGACACAGAGACAGAGACAAAGATACAGAGACGGAGACAGAGAGAGAGACAGAGACAGACACAGAGAGACAGAGACACAGAGAGACAGACACAAAGATACAGAGACAGAGAGAGACAGACACAGAGATACAGAGACAGAGAGAGAGACAAAGACACAGACACAGAGACAGAGAGAGAGACACAGAGACAAAGATACAGAGACGGAGACAGAGAGAGAGACAGAGACACAGAGACAGACACAGAGAGACAGAGAGACAGAGACAGAGAGAGACAGAGAGACAGAGACACAGAGACAGAGACACAGAGACAGAGAGACAGAGACACAGAGAGACAGAGACAGACACAGAGAGACAGAGACAGAGAGACAGAGACAGAGACACAGAGACAGAGAGACAGAGACACAGAGACAGAGAGACAGAGACACAGAGACAGACACAGAGAGACAGAGACACAGAGACACACAGAGACAGACACAGAGACACGTGAGGAATTTGCTCACGTATTTTAAAATCTACACTCACAGAAACCCTTCGTGTGTCGGACGTTGTTGCCCATGCGGTGGCCTCACCTTCTTGCTGCATTTGCTGGTCGTCTTCAGGCAGCACTTCCGGTGGCAGGCGTAGCGACACACTGGATGGACACAACCAGAGAAGTCAAACAGGTAGTTCCCACCATCCACAGAGAGGCAGCGCCTCCTCATCACTCAGCTAACGTTGGAACAAGAGTCAAATAAATAGTGTATCAAATCGCTGGAGAGACCGAGACAGTCTCGTCTAGCATGAGGACAACATCCCGTGGGAATAAAGGACAAACTGTAGTCTCTGGAGAGACGGCGCCCCAGACCCCATGAGTCCAGTTGAAGACAATCTGATTAAGGCGGTGGAGGGAGAACGGGTGGAGCTCGCTCCGCGAGGCCAGACTGAGCAGAACTAGGACAAAGACTTGGTGTGTGCGTGTCCAATTTTAGTGCATGTCTGCGTGGAGGAGAGCGTGTTTGTGTGTCCAATTGTGGTCACAAAGATTTGGCACGAGGAGTCGTTTCCCTCCAAACACACGGCGAGATAGTCCATTTATTAAATATGCTTGTATCGGTTATATCAGGATAATGTCGGCTGCATGAGTGAGTGAGTGAGTGTGTGTGTGTGTGTGTGTGTGAGAGAGGGGCACGGTTCCAGCACCCACTGACATTTTTTTAATGACAAAGGACTCCATGCTGACTTTTAAAATTGGTTGTCATAAGCTTTTGGTTGCAGAAACCTAAAAATAAATGTTGCAATTTAAAGTGTTCAACTGCACATATATTAGGCGTTCAATTATTTGCATCATCAATTAACTGGTTGGTAGTTTAGTTAATGAAATGTGGGGAAATAGAAAACTCTAACATAAGATAAGAAAATAATTTAACTTGATAAATAACAATTACTTCTTTAAAATTGTAGACGAGATGAATTCTTCCATCCTTTGGAAACTGCTCATCAAGAACAGAAACATTTCTTCACATCCACCGTATGAAATTAATTTTACATGCACACTCACATTTGCACACACAGGCGCGGTCCATCATCCAGATGAGTGAGGAGCAGTATTCGCAGTACGTGGGGATGCTGTACTGGGTGGACTTGAAGATGTGGCCGTTGTGTTCCTCCACCTGCAGGGGGCAGCAGAGCACAGGTTCAATTGGAGTTCACATTTACATCACAGGTTTCCTTTCCTATTTTTTTTTAAAGAGCCTTTTCTATTCTGGTGGCTGGTGTATTTGTATCTTGTCATTCCAAACAGCCAATAGGAGGGGGGGAAAAGAGAGACTCACAATGTCCGTGTCCTTTTTCCTTTGTTTTTTGCGTTCAGGTTTAGGTAACTGCTGCAGACAAAATAGAACAATGATTTAGTTTTGTCACTGCATGTTAATGGATTATTAGTAAACATAAACAATGTATAACTAGAACGGGCACTCGGTAGAGGGGCATACCTTCGCATATCACAAGATTGAGCATTGAATTATGAACATTTTGGCATTAGTTGCATGCCAATTGGATAGAAATGGGCCGCGTAGTAAAAAGAAGATGTTGACCTTTTCATGACCTTGACCTTTGACCCGATCGGGCCCAAAAATCTAATCAAATGGTCCCCGGATAATAACCAATCATCCCACCAAATTGCATGCGATTCGGTTTAATACTTTTTTAATTATGTGAATAACACGCGCGCATACAAATACACGGAGATCAAAACATTAATTTCCGTATTTTCAATGCGAAGGTAACAAGGATAACAGCTCTATAAATGACATTTAAGACCTTTCCTTACATGGCTGCACGACATTGTGTGTTTCTTTGACCAGGACACGTGTCTCTACCTTGCTGAGTGTGCTGTTGAGCGGTTTGTACTCCGTCATGAACTCATCCAGGAACACCTTGAAGGTGTTGACCCACACCGTGACCGGGGACTCCCTCCAGTCCCTCTGCTCCTGCCGCATGGTCTTCTCCAAGATGTCCTCAAACAGGGCGTACAGGTCCTTGTAGCGGATACTCTTCCCATCATCCATCTGGGCAGGAAGATGGCGAGGTCACGGGAAGAAGAGCGCAGAAGATCTCGTCCGTTATCAGAAATATTCACAATGCGTCACAAAAATAACCAAAACACAGCATGAAACACCTTGATTGAGTATAAGGTGACACTTTCACAATTTCATAATTTCTCTTTTCTTTTACTATTTTTTTTTTAATGCATATTTAATTTTATGTTTGTAATTTTGTAATAATATTATATAGGTGGAGGATTCAAATAAGCCCTGTTGGCTTTTTGCCTCTTTATGTCTATTTATTTATTTTTATTGTATTGCTTGAAATGTGCAAATAAACCTAAAAGGAATAAAGTGAACTATATTCCCATATTTCTTATGCATCATGCTCTTTTCATTATGCAACATATTCACTGTTATAAGGCTCATCATGTGACTGTAAGTTACTATCAGTATTCATTGTTTGCTTTAAATAAAGTGAGAAAAATATAAATAGATCTAAGCAAGAATACAAAATGTTTTACTTGACTTTACGCACCTAAAGTCCACTTAGAATAACGTATAATCACATTATAATACATCCTTACAGCGATTGTAAAAACTCGGATCAGTGTCATCATACAAGCTATAAACAGCTTATAAGTTTGTTTATGCTGCATCATAAGTGGGCGTGGCCAATCGTGTAAACAGTGTTGTCAGCACTTACAGCCAGAGCCGTGGAGTACGAGTTGAAGATGTTCAGCCGGAATTCCTTCAGCGCCTTTTTGAACACGACGTCCACCATGGTGTCCTTCTTCCCGTCCTCGGTGTCCAACTCGTTGATCTAGGGGAGCAACGCCACAGTCTCCTCAGTCAGTGCGTTTACATGATGGTATAATTAGAATCTTGCTTTAGTCGGACTATGCTATCTTTTGGGGGATCTGCTATTATCCCAATATACATGGCAGTGAGTAATTCGAATCATTGGCCGAAAGCATGTCACCTCCGATACGACAGGTGGCGCTGTTTTCATTACAACTCCAGGTCTCTCAAGTTTTGAAGACATTGGTTCATTGTTTGCTGGATTACATTTTACCCAGATACAACAGACATGTTTTTTTTCCTGATTGGCTGTTGTGTAGCCCATTTCTATTTTTTGATTGGCTGATAAGTGGCGCCTCACAGCAGAACTCCAGGGAGCGCTTGATTTATCCACGGTGAGAGCAGCGCGGGCAGCTCATGTTGGCGCCGCGGCACATTCAAACATTAAATAGCCGAGATTTCTTTTCAGCGTGAGAAATACGATGTGTAGCGGGAGTTAAGACCAAAATGTGTGAGTCTCACACTCAATTCGTGACACTTGAGAGCCCTGCAACTCGTGTGATACGACGCAAAGTCCGGTTCCTAATCCAATTCACCGCTACATGCCGCGATAGTCGGATTACCACCGGATCGGATCGAGTTATCTAGAGGTGTTAATCGGATCGTAGTCGAACAAAGGTGTTACATGAAACGGATAATTCGATTTCAGTCCGACTAAGCCAGTTATTCAAATGCATGTAAACACGGTTAATGTGAATATGAGCTTCCTGCAGCTCAGGTGAGGGAGAGGGTTGCATTCCGTACCTTCTTCATGAGGAAGTCGTTCATGCTCCGGTAGTCGTTGGTGCAGGTGAGGATCTGCAGCGCGTCGTTCTGCCACTGGGCGGGCTCCAGAGCCGCGCTGCTGATCTTCACGCTGCGCCGCCGCTTCACCTTGGGAGACGGCTCTTTGTTCTCCTTCGACTCCCTGAACACGCGGTCCGACATCAGGTCCGGGCTGCACGGCGGCGACGTGTTCTCCTGACCTGCCGGGGGTGGAAGGGAAGGAAGGATTTGAGTCGAATGAAACAAAAAGGGGAAAGTCCCGCTCGTTTTGCTCGGGGGACAACGCACCGTCTCCCAGCAGCGGCCCGGTGTCCCCATCGTCTCCGTCCAGGGAATCGGACCCGCAGATCAGCTTCTCTCTGGACGTCTTCTTCTCCCCGTGCTTTGTCTTGCCCCAGAAACGCATCCTACGACCCCTGGTCAGACTTTAAAAGAACAAAACGGAAACATTCTTTGATCGCTGTCGAAATAATTGAGATCCAAAAGGTGAAAAGTGACAAAACGAGACGAGAAACTTAACATTTTGTGAGTTTTTAGGAAGATTTAGGAATGTCACTGTGGACAAAAGCGGTCGTCTCTTCAAAGAATTGAGAATAATTATGTAGAAATAACCAATCTTCTTGCTGGTTGTCTCGTTGACTTACATCGGTCACATAGAGGCGTCATTATTAGATTGAGACCATTTCATAACCAGTTCAAAGTTCCTCGTAGTAACTTTTACAGTATACGTTCTCTGGTTTTCTCTAGGGTTCACAAATGCTATCAATTGAAACAAAAAGTACAGAAACTTTTCTGGAGGACAAAAAAAGAACCAACAGAATATCTCTCTCTCTCTCTCTATATATATATATATATATATATATATATATATATATATATATATATATATATATATACACACACACACACACACACTACCGTTCAAAAGTGTGGGGTCACTTAGAAATGTCCTTATTTCTCAAAGAAAAACAATGTTTTTATATAAACAATAACGTTAAATTAATCATAAATACACTCTAGTTAATGTGGTAAATGACTATTCTCTGGTGTTTAATGACGTCTCTAGAGGTGTGTAGAGGCCCATCTTCAGTCTTCTAATGGTACATTGTGTTATCGCCTTAGAAGACTAACGGACGGATATAAAACCCTTAAAACCCCTTTTTTATGCTAGCGCAGCTGAAAACAGTTATAAAACTGTCCGTCCTTGGAGCAACAAGTTTGAAGAACAACATTAATATGTCACCATTAAACACCAAATTGTCTGGGTGACCCCAAACTTAAACAGGCCTCCTTGAAAAGAGAATATGTCTTTAAAAAAAAAAAGTTTAAATGTCAGTAAAAACGTCAGAGTGGAGGTGGGAGTACGAGGCCGGTAACGACGAGGGGGGAGTCTCAACAGACGAGGGTGTGTTGACGGCCGCGGAGTGGAGAGACCAACCTTCCATCTTGAGAGGTCTTGCGTATGGAGTCCTGTTTGACCAAATCTCCTGACGACATGGCTTTGTGTAACTTCTTCTGCTCCTCGGAGCTCGCGGGCTGAAATAACCAGGTGGGGAAAAAAAGAAGAAGTTAAAAACATAGCAAACAGCCAGAAAGCCTTTTCTAATATAAACATACATTCAGCCCCATCGTGTACGATGACGTGAGGACAGGTTCGAGCCACCAGGGGGCAGCGTTACAAACCAGGAGGACGAGTAAATGCCGTTTATTGCAATGTTGATATGACAAAGCAATAACACAACAATTAATATATGAAATAGATGAGGCGAATTCCTAGGAAAAGAGCAGTTAAAAGGCAGTAGGAGTGTGTTAGAGGATGAAGACCATCAAGAGTGAATGACGACCGTTTTCTAGGCCTCCCCAGGTGTGACTCGTGACTAGAGCTAGGAGAGGAAACAGAACCGAGTGACATGCAGACATCGTTAATCGACCAGGAAGAGGGAAAGCCAGTGTGACAGCTGTAGGAGAAAGAGAGTCTGGTTAGAAAAGCATCGAAATTGAAGGATTAGGGTTAAAAACATTTGAAATGCGAGCGAGAAGTTAGTTGAAGCTCAGTTTGAGCTCGTGGTGGAGCGCTACGCTCTCCCCGAGGAACGCCAAAGAGAGCGTGTAGACGGCCTCTGATGGCGCCCGTTACCATGTCGGAGTCGCTGAAACAGGACTTTGTTAGGCCCGCCTCCGTGGCGCCCGCCTTGGAGGTGTGCAGACTGTAATGGCGGGGGCCGTCGCCGCCTTCATAGTCGTCCTCTTCCGAGTCGCCCCCGACGGAGAGGGAGGGGGCGCGGGTGAGGAAGTCGGAGCGGGTTCGTGCCATTCTGGCTTTCTTTTTTTGGCCCACTCTTCCGACCTAGAGTTTCATCACAAGTGATAACGGCATGTTTAAAAATAAAAAAAGGGGAGCCTTTAATAACCTGCGAAAGAGCCTCAGTGCCTCGTGTTCTTCACGTCAGCGGCGGCGCTTTAAGTGTGAGACCCGGGGCCGACGGGACCAATTCATTCATTCACAAACACAAAGAGGGAACTCCTGCAGACACATGCGCTCTTCTCAAATAAAAAGAAATAGGAGAAAATTAGGAGAGTTTGCTTACATCCCGTGTTTTGGCCCCTTTGGAGGGCTTGGAGACGGGGGACGGGGCTCTGGGGGCGGCGGCTGGCGTCTCTCTGGCGGCTTCGCGGTCAAACCTGCTGGACAAACAGAGGAACGGCGTAAACACATGATACTAATGGAATATAACGGATCCAAATAGAGCATACGGGTACAAATGTTAATTAATGCACACTTAAGTCCACGGTGAGAAGATGTGTATGAGGGTCTTTAGAGCATCTTTTAAATTAGTATAGCGGGATCATTTCTGGTTTTCGGAAAATGTGCCAATCCCAAATGGTACCCTGTGTCAAACCCACAGGACGGGGAAAAACAGTTTAAATTCTCACTGTAGAGTATTTTATGATACAACGATTCATAGTCATCTATTTATGTATAATTTATGTTATTTATGTTTATATATATTTTTTAAATGTATAATTGTTATATTAACCGCTTGAATGTAAACTTCTAGATTTATTTAAGGTAAACGTTTTATTTTACCCTTGGATCTTTGACTAATAGTCATTGTCATTAATTTCCCCCAAAAAGTGATTTCGATATAATTTACATCTTTTGATATATTTTCCATATTTTGTATTTTATTGTGTTAAGAATTTTTTTCTGTACTAAATCTTTCGTGTTTTTTTATGCCCCTAAAAAGAGATCACTTGGGAAAAAAAACATTTCTGATAAAGAAAAACAACTAAACAAAGAAAAGAAAACATGTGAAAAAGTCGCAACTCACTTGGTAAAAGTGACTTTGTCCTTTGGGGAGAAGAAGATGTCCGGCGGCTCGCTCGGCGTCTTCTTGGCCGCCGCCCTCGTCGCCGCCCTCGCTCCTCCGTCTTTGGACTCCAGCGTGAGTTTGGGCGCCCAGCCCTCGGCGTCGCGCCGCCTCTCCTTGCGCCTCTCTCTGGTGATGGAGGCGGGCGGCGGGGGCAGCTGAGCGAGAGGGGGGGGGGCGGCGGCCGGAGGAGGAGGAGAGCGCGCCGACGGGGCCGTGGAGTCCGACCGCGTCCTGGGGTGAGGAGCGTCCGCCGGCGTCCGCTCGATGAGCAGCGAGCTGGGCCTACGGGGCGCGGCGGCGGCGGCGGCGGCGTTGTCCTGGCGCCCGTGCCGACTCTGCTGTATCCTGAGCAGCACGTCTCCCCTCTGCTTCTCGAACATGTCTTTCTCGTACTGAGCGAAGAAGGAGCGCTGCTGCCCCAGCGCCTCCTTCTGCTCTCGGATCTGCTCCATCATCTCCTTCTCGTTCTGCTGCTGCTGATGGCGCCGCCTCGCCTCCTTCTCCTCGTTCAGCCGCACCAGCTTCTCGATGACGGCCTGGTCGACCCGCGGGACGGACGGAGACGGAGACGGAGACGGAGACGCGGACGCGGGGACGAGGGCCGGGTCGAGCGCCCCGGGGTCTCGCGCCTCTGCGGCGGGACGGACGACGTGGCCCGGCTCGGGGCTCAGCGGCGCTTCTTTCTGCATGCTGATGACCATGACCACGGGCCGCCGCGGCGACTCCCGCCTCTCCGCGAGGAGCTCGGGGACCGCGGCGGCGTTGCCGACGGAGACGGACGCCTCTTTTTGTTTTTGCTCGGGCTCTTCGGCAGGACGACGGGAGGCGTCTGGGTCGGCCTCCCCGGCGGGGACGTAGAAGGTCGGGAGGTAGTTCTCGATTTTGGGCGGATGCGCGGAGGCGGACGTGGGCGCCGCGTCCATTTCGGTCCGGCGCTGTCCGTCTTGGCGTGCGGCGGCGGCGGCGGTCCCGTGTGGCTCCAGGGGCTTCGGGCTCGAGGAGCCGGCCTCCGCAGGTAGAGAGGCGACGCGGTCCTCGCCGCCCGGCGCCTCGTCGTCCGCGACGAGGAGCTCGAAGCTGCCTTTGGAGCTGTGGCTGTCGGGCGTGCCCTGAGGGGACCGGGGGGGCGGCGTCGCCGGGTGGACCAGCTCCACGGACCAGCGCCGGTCCTCGGACGGGGACGAGGCGCCGCCGCCGCCGCCGCTACTCGTTGCCCGGACCTTCAGGAGGTCCAGGCTGAACTTGGCCTGCTCCAGCTCTCTCATCCTCCGGCTCTCTCTCTTGGCCCGGGTGGTTTTCTGGCTGGGCTCGTCTAAAGTTCTGGACCTCTCCCTCACCACCACCACGCTGGACGCCAGGGCGGAGTCCGAGGCGTCGCTCTGCGGCGTGGAGGGCCCGTCTCGGGTCCCGCCGTCTTCTCGTCCGTCTCCTTCCTCTTCTCCTCTTTCTCCCTCGTGGCTGCTGAGGACTCGGAGGCTCCTCCCTCGCTGCTCGTAGGAGCGGTCCTCCCAGGTGCTGAGGTCCAAGCCCATGATCCTCTCAGACGGCGGCTCCTCTTCCTCTTCTTCCTCTTCTTCTGGCGAGAGAATCACCCGGCCATTCTGTAGCTTCTCCTCCTGCTCCTTCTCCTCCTCCCTCGATCTCTGATCTCTCAGTTCTTTAAAGCTGTCAATCAAAAAGTTACGGTTACAACTTCATGTCAGACCACTTCCTCCTGCTTTTGATCAAGATACACTTTGAACAGTTTGTTCAGAACAAACTACTATGGAGCGAAGCTAAAAGAAAAAAGCGTCTTCTCAGTGGCTCAGCTGATTGTGGAGCAGCTTTGGGTTGCGTAATGTAATCGCCTGCTTTTGACCAATAAGCACGCTGAACAATGACCAAACACACCGCAGGCATGTGTGCAAAGACTAAGCCTGAGCAGAACCCACGCCTTATAAAAAAAGGCTAAAGCGTTTGTTTCCGATGGAGTGCAAGAAGGCGCCCGTACCTCTGCCTGGCCAGGAAGCCTCTGCTCGCGGCCTGGAGGCGCACCGCGGCGCCGTGCCGACGCGCGTAGGCGTCTCTGGCTCGGTGGCGGCGCCACGCCGTCTGCACGACCAGAGCCGCCGCGCCGCGCCGGGACCGCCGCGCCCTCCACGACCTCCACGCCCTCTGCAGCACCACGGCGGCCGCCCTCCACAGCCGGAGCCGCCGACGCTCCCTGTGACCTCGCCAGTGCGTCTGCAGGCACAATGCCGCCCCCTCCTGGACGCGAGGGGCATAGTCCTCCTCCTCCTCTTCTTCCTCTTCCTCCTCCTCCTCCTCGTCTATGGGCCGGTACAAACGCCACCATTTCTGTGGGGAGATGATGATAATGATGGATTATTTTTCTCAAACCGATTCCACCCCCACCAAAAACTCATGTTCATTTGACCGAGTAAAGTCAGTCCACTAGAATTATAAGCCTATTCGCTCCATAGGTAATATTAATGGTATTTTATTGGATGTATAAACTAATTATATTCCAACTGGAACGAGCATGTCTGTGAGTGACGCTTTGATTTGATCGCTGTTCGAGTTGGACGATCACGCAGATCTCAAATTAATAATAATGATTTCCAGTTTAGGACCTAAAATATAACATCCTTGATATATAAAAAAGATATCTTTTGGTCCTTAAATTTAAGATTTAGTGCTGCACTGATTTAGGAACGTGACATCAATATTGATAAGTATCACAATAATGCAAATATACAATATCCCAATATATGATGATTCATAGCTATGCATGACATCATGAAGACCTTTTCACCTCATTAAACAAAAATGTGAATAAATAATTTGTTGTAATTTAATACAAAATATCGTGGAAACGTACCTCCTAAAAATGTATTTTGAAAAAGTATCATTTTAACTAAGAAAATAATACAAAGAGAGAGAGAAAGAAAACCAAATCAACAAGGAGGCAGAGCAGTGAAGGGTACCTGGATGCAGAGCGCCGCCTCTCTCATCCTGACGAACTGCTTCCTCTCCCGCAGCGCTCTGAAGCGCCGCTGCAGCGTGACGATGCGGCGGAGAACCTCGGCGTGGAGAACGGCCTGCAGCCGCTGGCGCTCAGCCTCCCGGAAGAACACCTGAGGGGAGGGAGCGCGATGGAGTGAGTGCAGGGTAACACACACTCTCTGTCTGTCTGTCTGTCTGTCTCTCTCTCCCTCTCTCTCTCTCTCTCCCCCCCTTTCAAAATCGCTGGCCGGATACATGGTCACAAGTATGTCAGGTATGATCCTCTAATTATATACACATCCCCCCCGAAGGTGAGGACCCCTCCAACATGACTCATTCATACCAGCCAAGACCAAATATGGGCCACCGTCTTCATTACATCCTTTTGCCCCAGAGGGAGGATGCTGTCAGGAAATAAGAGTTCACCCTCAACACTCACCTTTCCCATTGGTCTAGGGCTCTATTCATGGTTTCTGAGTGATTTCAAACCCCCACATTATCTTGAGTAAAATCAATTTGGGGTTTTGGACCGGCAATTTCCAGATTCCTATGCCTCAACATGCAATATAGCACAACATAAAACTAATAACAACAGACAGGGTAATAAGCCGAAACATTAATAAGCCGAAACATGCTCTTTTCACCAAATAGAAAAGTACTAAAACGCTGTGGAGCTTTATCTTTTCAAGTTACATCTGGATTATATATTGTTACTTTAATTTATTAAAACACTTTTTTTGCCAAAACATGTCTTACATCGTCAATCGTGTATGTATATATATATATATATATATATATATATATATATATATATACATACACACACACATGTATATACATATATACATATATATACACCACATATATATACACATGCATATATATATATACACACACATATATATATACACATATATATATACATATATACACATACATATATATACATATATACACATACATACACATATATGTATATACATATATATACACACATATACACATATATATATATATATATATATACACATATATATATATATATATATATACACACACACACATATATATATATACACACACACACACATATACATATATATATATATATATATATATATACACACACACACATATACACATATATACATTTAAACATATATATTTTTTTCTTTTTTCTTTCTGTTATACCACTTAATCACTGTAAATTTGATCTACCGTAATATAATATCAGTTTATACAAAAGTAGTCACCCCCCATGGTAGAGTTGGTATTGACGGAAACTTTGGGACCACCAATAAAACCCAAATGTAATTTCGGAGAGCTGAACTAATCTGTGCAACATTAATTTGTAACGAGGAACATATTTTTTTGTCGTACATCAGAGGCTGCTTAACAGACACGGATAATGAGGCGCATTAAAAGCAGATGCCACTTCATGTTTTGAACTGTATTTGTTTATCTGTGGATTTAAAAAGAACTGCAGAGAAGAAAAGAGGGAGAAGGACCGCAGGGTGAATACCATCGTCTTCCCCACTTGGGACCCATCTGGTTCGAGGTCTAGCTGGTCCAGACTCTGCTGGATGCCGTCTCTGGTGGCCCTGGTGCCCTCTGGGAGCAGCACGCTGAAGTGGTGGACAAAGTCCTATCGAGAAAACAAGGAAAGGTGTTGATGAGGAATATGTGTATCATCCTTCAGCGTGCTACATCTGTTGTGTGCAAGATTTCTGTCCATTAATGTGTTGAATAAACCGTGGCTGCACAGCAGGGGGGGCAGAACTGTATTTATTGTGGGCCATATATATATATATATATATATATATACACAAATATCAGGAGTCACAAGCTAAACAGTAGTGAATGCAGAGCTTACAGACAGTTATATAAGAATTAAATCTGTGCTTCTTGACAAGAAAAAGTATTTTCTATCAAAATAACTACACAACACGACAAAACAGTTAAAATATTTGACATTGGTCGTTTACTGGTGTGCCCCATTTTTCAAAAAGCATTTCTGTAGCATTTAAATTAATTACAAAAGTTTAAACTCTAATACAGTGCATGGCATAAGTGATGTCGTGTTCAAATATGTAAATAAGTCAAATAAAAAACGGTCTGAAATGAGTAAATATTGGTTTCTGTTTGCAGCCTAAGGGCCACTAAAGGTTTCTGATGCAAATGTGAACGTAAAGATATAAATCACTCATTTCCAGATGGAAGAAACATAGAACACAGCAGAACTGGTATGAAGTTGGTTTCTGTGGTTTAGAGATAATATCACAAAATAAAGGCGACAGCTTGTGTTAAAAACTAGGATGTACACAAATATTTATGGAGTTTTATTATGGTATTTATTAGAAATATGCTTACACCACCGGCCCTTTAAGAGCGAGCGGCATGCCAACTTTCGCTGTATTTTTCAAAAATAAACCAGACTATAATATTTCTAACTAGAATGGGCACTCGGTAGAGCGCATACCTTCGCATACCACAAGATTGGGCATTATGAACATACAAATTGACCGTGCTATGGTAAAAAGAAGATTTTTACCGTTTCATGACCTTGACCTTTGACCCGATCGATCCCAAAATATAATCAAATGGTCTCCGGATAATAACCAATCACCCCACTAAATTTCATGCTATTCAAAGAAAATGTTGACCTTTTCATGACCTTGACCTTTGACCCGGTCAATCCCAAAATCTACATAAATGGTCCCCGGATAATAACCAATCATCCCACCAAATTTCATGCGATTCGGTTAAATACTTTTTGACTTATGCGAATAACACGCACGCACGCATACAAATACACGGCGATCAAAACATGACCTTCTGCATATCAATGCGAAGGTAATAAAGTAGACTATGTACATCGCACATCCGAGTTTAGACACTGGATGTAGGAGCCGATAGTCAAGTCTGTATTATATGTTTGAGTGTGGGCATATCTCAGGTTGACCACGGGTGGCGGGTGATGGACATATGGGGCACAGGTGCAGCTGACACGGGTAACGATGCATGGGTGACGGGGAGATCGCACGTTTTTTTACCGCAAACTACAGAGACACCGTTGTGTTATAAACGGGAGCCTCACCCAATCACACAAATGTCATCGGAATCTCTTATTAAAAGCGCGTCACTAAACTGGAGTTTAAACTAAATTCTTAACCCAATATTTCCCCTTCTCCCCCCGGTTGATTGGTTGGGGATGTTCAACTCTGGGGAGCTGAATGTGAGATCAAAGTGTCAGCAGACTCCTGCAGCATCTCTTGTGCGACAACCACAAAGAGAAGAAGAGGAGGAAACTGTCGAGGCACATGTGGTTTCAGGTATAAAAAAGTCCATATTTGCAGGGGTTCAAACATCACGGCATGAATATGCTGAACTCCCACTCGTCAAACTGAGGCCCATTGTCTGATTTCAATACACTCTGTGGTGCTGGGGGGGGGGGGGGGGGGGGGGTTAGGGAAACAGATGCGTTGTTTATACAATTACAAGCATGGGGAGTGCTTCAGAGAGCCGTGCACAATGGAGCGGCTCTGTTCCGAAGGGCCTGGACACAGCAGACTCCTCCAGACTGATACCCAAGATACGTCTCATCAGCGCTGACCGCAGCACGGGGGGGGGGGGGGGGGGGGGGGGGGATGTCCGATAAACGAAGACGTCTGCTGGTAAAATCATCTGAGCGCGCTCGTCAAAATAGTTAGTTTTATGAGTTTTTATACTTTACGGTCCACTCACACATAGATGAATGTTTGTGGGGAACATTTTTTTCAATAGTGGTGGAAGTGTAAAAAAAACTAAAACCAGTAAAGTATCAAAGGATTCTGGACTCCATTATAGAATTTAAAACTTGCTTTTTAAACTGGTATTCACTTGTTTTCAACTTGTTTTCTTACAGATTTGAACCCTCTGCTGTCGTCTTACGGGCGCTTGTTGTTGTTGTTGTTGTTGTTGTTTATTGCATCGTCCATCATTGATCCACAGCTACAGTGGATTCGGCTGATGGAGTTTCATGTGAGAATCCTTTGTGACTCCAGAATAAACCGGCGCGATGACGTAGTCCCGGGATAAAAACCATTAGTCACGCAGCGTTTCTCGCGGGCGTGACATCATCCTAACGAGACGGCTGCCGCCTCACGTCCAGCATAAATACATCGGGACACTGGGGGGGGCATGTTAATGTGCTGCTCAACCCCTTTTAACGTTTGGCACATCGACGCATATGATGCATATAAAACATATGATGCATATAAAACATGATACATATAAAACATATGATACTTGCACTCTCTAGACGAGTGGGTGAAGTGGGTCTGCTGGAGCTCTCAGGAAACTAACTTCATTTAAAGGGGAAATGCATCAATTTTACACATCAGGGTCAGTTCCACTCGTCCTGTGCAGGACTTCTCGGCTTCAGTGGCGCTGCAGGAGCTTCCTCATGTCTATTTCCCTCGAATATGGATCATATTTTACTAAATGAGCATCACGACTTGAAACTAGTGGTTGAGACCAGAAACCCGTGTTTAGATCTTTTACTGAGGTAATAAATGCAGTGAGTCACAGGCTTTCAAAAATAACACTTTTCTTCTTTTTGAAACCAGGGGAGTTGCCCCCTGGTGGTCAGTAGAGGGAATGCAAACTCATCTGAACTCCTTTAGATATCGTTGAGTCATTCTCTCGTCAACTGATCCCCTGTTTTGTGTGTAATATCGTCATCAGCATTACAGATCTATGATTACAGCTCTCAAATAAATGTTATGGAGGGGAAAACAAGAGTAATATTTCCTCGTAAACCCCAATGGAATACAAGTTGTGCGCAGCATATAAAGGAAGTACTCAAGTTAAATACAAGTAATGTATCTCAAGGTACATAATAACTTGAGTTAATCTGATTTCATTCTACCACTAATGACTGGTCCGTGGTAAACGGCAACACGCCCTTATTTCTTTCTTATTTACTGTAATCAAATATAAAGACCAAAGCCATGTGCACGTTACCTTGAAGCTGTACTTGATGTTGTATCCCGACTGTCGGATGCGCACGGTCTCCAGCATCCCCGTGTAGCGCAGCTGCCTCAGCACCAGGTTGTCATTAAACCGGAGAGGCAGCTGAGGAAGAGGAAACAGAGAGAGGGGAAAATGACAGGGAAAGAAGGGAGAAGCGACAGAAGTCAGGAGGTCACCGAGCAGAAGAGGGAGGGGGGGTGATAAACATGCTTTAGGAAATGTTCAACCTTTGACCAGGAAATGAAAAAAATGCTTTGAAAACTAAACCAAAACAGTCAGTGAGCACACGGTACCTTGTCAGCATTGGAACGGATGCACTTGACAAAATACGGCTCGGACTGACCCAGAGTCTCCATCAGCTTGTAGAGGGAGGCCTGAAGACACACACACACACACACACACAGTTAGCTCCACAAAGTCAGACGGCTGGTCGGTCCAGCGAGTCTCTTTGCTGTGAGATGAATGCTGCTGCGTGGGATCATAAACACAATCAATATGTGCGCGTCATGCATTGGTAATGCAGGGGGAAATAATAGGAAAGACGTGTAGTACTTCCATGTGTAATCATTGTGTGTGTGTAAACAAATGCACATGTGTGTCAGCAGCATGCGTGTGTGTGATGATTCAGTGGCAAGCAGGAGGAATTTATCCTCCTCCTCCTCCTCCTCCTCTTCTTCCTCCTCCATCTCCATGGGAGATTAAAGCAATCAGCGCAGCACAGGATGTGGGAAGTGAAGTCATCCCCACACTGAGGCCAGGGCGGCCTGTCAGAGGGGCCGCGGCGCTCGGCGGCCGGAGCGCCGAGTTCACGTTCAAAGGACTCACGCAGAAAATAAACTGTTTTTTCTCATTTATTTATTTTTCCAAGCTGGCTGCATATGAGAGACGTTTATGAACTAAAGATTATCCTGAACGCTCAGTGGAGTCGTCGGTCTAATTTATATCAAAAAGTCTATTCAAAGAAAATCCTCTGTAAAATGCTAAAAACTAACTTTGTTTTCAGCAGTTTAACCCTCCTGTTACCTTGAAATTTACTAACAGCTTTCACCCTGGGGGTCAATTTGACGCCAGCAATTAAAACCTCCAGAAAATGATTAGAATTAATATTGTTTCCCAAGTTTAAGTGTGAGGTACTTTATGTTTGTTTGTTAACGACCTAAATAGCCCTTTAAATAAAAAATTAAAGTTTTTCAAATTGATCCCAAAGAACACCGATGCGTACAAGTTGTGTTCAGGACAGTGAAAACATCTCATCATGTGAATGTTATGTTTTCCCAGTTGTCCCCAATAAATAAGAAAAAGTAAAGAAATATGAAGCAAATAATAAGGATGTCAATCATATTTTTAGAGACGTTAAACATTGAATGAGGTCAAATTGACCCCAAAGGTAACAGGAGGGTTAAATGGTGGGAATGGGCTCGGTCGTGGTTCTCGGGTCTCATCTCCTCGTACGGGAACATTCGGGAGGAAAAGTATGTCAGAGGTCTTTGTCACTAGATCAAAAGTCTTCTTAGCTTTTTTAAGAAAATCTTTATTCTTTTTCCTACATTTAAGACCTTTGGATATGTGTGGACGAAGTATTCGACTTCACACACATTAGGGACAAAGACGGGGATACAGGCAGAGAAACGGAGGGATGAGAGAGGACACGCCTTGTTTTTATCGTATTCTCAGCTGGGGGGAGATTCCTCGGAGCAGCTCGGGCTAATCCGGTTGTTTTTACGGTGAGAGCTCTGCAGTGTGCTACTGTGTGTGTGTGTGTGTGTGTGTGTGTGTGTGTGTCTGACCTGGAACTGTGCGCTGATGCTGGGAGGTTTCTTCTTCTTGTGGAGGTGCAGCAGCGACTTGGTGATGCGGTCGTGGAGCGTCAGGTTGCTGAGGTACTTCAGGGACTTCACGTTCAGCAGATGCTGCAGGTGTGAAGTCAGAGTCAGATCATCATGTGGCAACACAACGGCATCCAAGAGGATTTTAATTCAAGATAACCTGGACCGTACCTTCGGTAGAACCGGCTTGGATTTGTAATTTTTGTTCCTCCTGTTTATATAAAAAAAAAAAAGAAGAAAAACAGAAATGTCAGAACAGCAGTTGAATCCATTTTTTTTTAGCACTTGTGCAACAAATTCCATCCTGTTGCTCTAGAAATCGAGAAGTGAAAATGTTGCTTGTATTTTGACAGTCGAGTGAAAAGGCCAACAAGAGCGCTGAATTAATTTCAGAAATTCTTCCCGAGTGACTCGTATTCCTGTCAATAAAGCGGGTCTTTATTCGTCCCCGCGGGGGGAACGGCTCCTCTCCACAGGGAGGTCAGAGGTCAGGGTCAGCTGCAGAACAGCACCCTCGGAGCTGGGAGGAATGTAGTGATCACTGAAGGAGACAAGGCAGCGCAGATGTTTCCTGACACCGAGTTTGAACTCTGCTCTTTCGGTTGTAGGGAGCGTCTCTCGAGGCCGCGCTGCCGATGTACGGCGTGATTAGAAGAACGATTACACGACGCTAAAGGTAGCGTCACGCTTCAGAACGTTGTTACTGACATGAGGATGTCGTGGGCTCGCTCCAGGAGTTTGCTGCTTGCAGAGTTGACGAAGATGCCGTCTTCTTCTGTGGCGGCGCCGCCCGACAGGCGGCTCAGTCGACCCACACGGCCGTTCCAGCCGAGGCCCGGAGAACTCCTGGGGACCGACGAGGAAAGTGTTAAAAAACAAATAAGAAAATCCAAACTTTGTTTAATCTAGGAGCTTTTACATCACAAGACATTCTTGAGGCAAACCGAACTTCATATACATCTTGATGAATATAATAACAGAGCTATTAGACGTTGTTTTTTTTTTAGAGAAAAGCCATAAAAAGATTCCAACTGTTATTTGTGTGACATTTTGATTGATCACAAGAGAGTAAACTATAGGAAATCATTCCACATAACCTTTTCCCCCAAAATAGTATCCATTTGTCAGCGTCGTCTTTCCACCAGAATAACTACCTACCCGCCTCTTGGCTTTTACACATAATTATAAGTCAGTTTTTTGCAATAATCAGAAACTAATTAAGCAAGAGTTTGTGAACTAAATTAAAAGTAGCTTTCATCAATTAAAAAACAAAACACCAAACCCCAGCACGATGATGCTCAACAACCTTCTCCCATACGCTGTAACCTTTGTATCGTTTTAAAATAGAACGTTTCCATGTGGTTCTCTAGTGGATTTCCCCTCGCACACGACCTAAACCTCAGAGCTCGAGGTGAAACCTCACCACCTGCCGACAAGACTAACAAAAAACCAGAGCGGTCAGGAGGTCACGGCTCAAACCACCGAGACCGGGCCGAGCGGACGAGGAAACGGACAAACCAACGATCTCCAACATCACACACACACACACACACACACTCACTGGTGGTAGCGGTCGATCAGTGATGCAGCTCTTCAGATCCATGGGAGCACTTAAGTTTTGTTTCTAGTGTTATGATTTATTTACAAGAATCTCCCCTGCTGAGATACGGGCCACACACACACACACACACACACACACACACACACACACACACACACTACAGTAGCGAGGTGCGCTTTGTCGCTCACACTGTTATCAGCAGGAGGCGGAGTCATTCCTAGAGAGAGAACAAGGTGGGAGAGGTTTTTAAATGGCTCGTGAAATCTAAAAAGTCAACACACAACACGGAGCGGCGGACGAGGAGGCGGAGCTTTGTGTGCCGGGGGAGCCGTTTGGGCTTAAAGGGATTTTCCACTGCTGAAATACACTAAATATGCTTTTAGTGTGACTTCCTGTTCAGGGTTGGCATTATAATAAAC
>CM070104.1:24605796-24748296 GCA_036178185.1 Liparis tanakae | reverse complement strand
CTTTTGGCTGCAGCGCAGTGCAGTAAAGTCGATGTTGGTCAGCCTCGTCCCTACTGTTTCCCCGAGTGGTGGTCTAACAGGAAGGAGGAGTTATGGTTGTATTGGCAGCCTTACTGTACTTCTCCTCTTTGCATCTCTGCAGGATCTCTAAGCTTCTCTGATGCACAGGGTGCTGCAGAAAACTAAAACTATCCACACTTTTCAAAACTGCACAGGGGGCAGCGTCATCATGCCCTTGGAGAAGCAAAACAAAAAGAGAAACAAGAGACAGAGAGAGAGAGAGAGAGAGAGAGAAATAATAAATACACAAGGACAGAGAAGGGAGGGGAAGAGAGAGAGAGAGAGAAATGACGGATTAGACAGCGAAGAAGAAGAGATCAAGAGATGCAGTCGTCTACTGGAGAGATACCTGTGCAAGACTTCAGGAGAGAAGATGATTGACATTCAAACCTGCCGTCGGTGGCAGCGGCAGGATGTTTGTCGTCGTACTTCTGTGCTCGCCGCCCTCAGGCACTTTCATACGACGTCTTGGAAAAGGTTTTTAACTGATTCCAAACTCCTTGTCCTCTGAGACAACGTGAGGGTGTTTAAATGTATCTTAGCCCATGATAATGAGAATTAATTTCAAATCTTAAAGAAAACCTTCAGTCAAAAACACAGGATTGTTTGGGGAGACATGTGACAGGTTGTCTTTAGAGCTCGGTTTGAAGGATTTCTCAAAGATATCAAAAGAAACACAGCGTCCAATTTCACGTAAACGGCGTCTCCGTGTCTAATGCGTGGGAAGAGTCGAGAGGGTGCCGAGAAACAACATCCGGTGGTGAGATCTACCGCATGTCAACGCCTCTCTACGGGGGGGAAAGAAGGCGTTCGTTCGAAAGACGAAGAGGACGAGCTACGGCGACTACGTGGCGGCGCTATGCACACAGACTACGGTTACTACGGAAACACACGGCAGAGGAAGGAGGAACTACGATGCCCGGAGAGGACTAGATCGTCACTGCGTGGCACGTCAGCTTACAGCACTTGTTTTTAATGTTTCCATCTTCATCTGACCTCTTCTTCTTCTTCTTCGGCCTGCTGACAGCCGATAAACTGAAAGCCTCAGGTTGGCTAGTTTACCATTATTCTAAAGGTCATTCTAACCAGGAGGTACCTGTGATGCTCACATGCCATTCAGCAAAACAAACAACGTCTATTCCCACTTTGCCGTCTCTTTAATGACCTTTTAATACATAAAAAAACAATATTCTACTCTATCGCCTACAAATTGAAGAATTAATAACATAGGCAAAACAAACTGAACTTAAGAAGATGCCTTAATAGAATAAAAAAACTATATGCACGTTTTTCTAAGCTGAGGTTTTATTTCCCACAGTGCACTCTGTCTCTCCGTCTCACTGCTCTCATGTGCATGTGGATGGGAGTTTCCGTTGGTGTGTGTGTGTGTGTGTGTGTGTGTGTGTGTGTGTGTGTGTGGGAGCTCACCGGTCTTCTTCTGCGTGTGCCTCTTGCCGGCCTCTCTGAAGGCCACCAGGGCCCTGAAGTAGGCTCGGAGTACCGCCCAGCGGAAAGTGGCGGACGGGTCGATGCCCATCAGCCCGCAGATGAAGGCGTTCTTGCTGCTCTTCAGCAGAGCGACGATGTCCGGGCGCATGTGGTCCGTGTTCTTCTCCCTGAAATCCTGCGAGCGAAAAAATAATGTTAGTCGGGGGTATTGATTGGTATTTTATTGGGTCCCCCCCCCGTTAGTTTCTGCTACAGCATTTGTTAAATCCTATGGGGTTCAGAGACGTCCAAATAAAACATCATACTGATGAAAGAAGGTCTTAATAGCAGCTGATCTTAATGCAACAAGATCAAATAAATAAGTCAGTAATATCAATGCATGGTTCAAATGACGCTGTAATACACACAAAATAAATTGAGTGTGGTGAACCTGCACAAACAATACCGCTACATTTACGTACACAACCCTCCGTCATACGGTCGGATTTAAATGCTTTTTTATTTTTTATTTAAAGCACTTTAAGTGTAATGTATGCCTGTCCACAGAATCTTTGAATGTAACTGAAAATAATCAAACTGGCATGTAATCCTGTTCCATTATCAATAATAATAGAACAGTATGGAACAATAAAGAATAATAATAATAATAATAATAATAATAACTTTATTTATATAGCACCTTTAAAAATTTTTTACAAAGTGCTCCACAGAGAGTCAAAGCTAAACAATTGGAATAGCAAGAAACCAATATTACATTTAAAAGTATATATTAAAATAAAAATAAAAATTAAAAAAAAATAAATTAAAAAACTAATAAATTACAAATAAATTAAAAACAGACAAACTAAATTAGGGGAGCCAAAGTCCTGCATAAAAAGACTAGATCACTTAAAAGCTGTTCTATAAAAATGTTTTTTTTTCTGAGGCTGTGATGATGTTCTGATGGTAAAAGAAAGTACAGAACCACAGCTGAGATTGGCTGAACCTCCCTTGTCCATCTCGTCAGTGACTGTGTGTAAGTGGTGTGTAAGTGGTGTGTGTGTGTGTGTGGGGGGGTTACACTGACCTTGACCCCGTATTTGACCTTGCCGGCATAGTGGCAGATGATGAAGGCGGGCTCCATGACAGCGGGGAACTCGATGTAGCTGTTCCCCTCGTGCTGCCGCTTGAATTTATCCAACAGAGTCTGGTTGGTGGCTTGAGGGAAACTGAAATGATAATAAAAAAATAGGACGGAGGAGTTTGAGTTTTGAATATGAAAACGCATCAAGAATGGGAATCTGCAGTACGACGTCATGATTGGAAGACATTCCATCTCCGTCCCCCCCCTCAGTCACAACCACATGTGGACCACGGGAAACGTGGCAAGTTATCTGATCTGAAACCAGTTTTGACATTTCAGCCTCCTACGCCACAGGTTGGAGGGGGGGGGATTATCACTTCTGGCTGATCTGGGCTCAGACTTCCCCTCCCGGTCCTTTTAATATGGAGAGAGCGAGCGATTGTGCAGAGAATCTGCAGCTTACAGGAAGCAAAGCGGGGAAGAATGAGACACCGATGGCTGTTGGAACGGAGTGAAACCCGAACCCTGAAGACAGCGGCGGCCAACGACACGGCGCTCTCCAGCTTTTCAAAGTGGGAGGAATTTGATTCAATGTCCAAAACGGAGAAATAAAAGGAGGAAATACTGACTGTAAAAAATAGTCAGGTTACAGTCATGAACCCGAAACAATCAAAGGCGTTCTGCACTTTTAGAAGGACGGTGTTGTCGGCTGCTTCACGTTACACTGCGCTCACTGGGATCAGCAGAAATACACAAACACTCGACACAATGAAAATGCACTTGACATTTTGTTTTAAATGTGAGGATATTCAGATTAAGTGCATAACCGGTATGCTACGCACTTAATATCCTCATTGGTTGCGTCTCCAGTAGGTCACGCTGATTTGTCTCTGGCCTTCTTTGTGTGTTGACAAAGTGGCGATAAAAACTAAAACAAATAACTTTTTATTTGCAGCTTGCATAAAGCTTTTAGAAAGTCTCCTGAGGCACATTTAAAGTTCTGAATCCTCCTCCTCGAGGTAGCATCACTCCCTACAACCTTGAAGAATCACACAGTTGCATTTGGTTAAAAGCTTCCGATGGAGGCAGCTCATGCACTTGTTATTCGAGCCACTAGGGGGCAGAAGAACAAGCTGACAGACACATGCCTGGCATAATGCCACTAAACAACAACTGTCAACTCATATTTCCGGCAAACCAGAAGCACTTGAAGTGGTGTTTCCGGCCCTCCTGACGCATAGAAGTCAGAAATGCATTCTCCCTTTATCTCTGTTCATCTCCATCTTGATCTCTAGATGATAAACATTCATCTTTCTTCCCCAGCCCGTCACTTAGTTTGTCTGCAATAATACCAAAACATTCAGAAACGATGCATCGTCTGTTATGTTTTGCACGTACGAGCAATTTGTTGCGTGACAATAAACACGGGGCAATAGTGTAAGACATGATTTTAAACATTTAAATACAGAAATGTAGGATAAAGGAGCAAAAAAGACACTTAAAAAGCTGTCAGAAGAGTCGGGAGACAACGCGTTGGGTTGGTGCTTTACAAATAGTGATTTTTGTTATGTTTTAATATAAAAATATATGCAACCGCAGCATCTGTCCATCCTGGAGAGAGATCCTCCTCTGCTGAAGGGTTCTTCCCTTTTCTCCCTGTGAAAGTTGTGTTTCTATTTCTTGGGAGTTCTTCCTGATCCGATGTGAGGTCAAAGGTCAGGGATGTCGTATGTGTACAGACTGTAAAGCCCTCTGACGCAAATTTGTAATTTCTAATATTGGGCTATATAAAATAAACTGAATTGAATCAAACTGCTCAATGGTAGCGGATGCATTTGGACATCCTGGTATTTGGGATGGACAAAATCTTTTTCTTCATTCCTAATAGCATGGTCGTAATGGGTATTAGTAAAAGTCTGGTTTGTTTAGTTTGCTGGAAAACGAAATCGAGTTTCCACGGGAAATAAACAAACAAGTCCAACAGGAAGCCCGGCGGGCTGAAACACTCACTTGCACTCTTCGTCCAGGAGGTGGAACAGAGCCGTGGGCTTCTTGCTGATCAGGTTGATGCAGCCCGTGTTGTCGATGTAGTCGATGTTGTGCCAGCTGATGCCCTCCGCCCTGTACTCCTCCTGCAGGGACACACACACACACACACACACACACACACACACACACACACACACACACACACACACACACACACACACACACACACACACACACACACACACACACACACACACACACACACACACACACACACACACACACACACACACACACACACACACACACACACACACACACACACACACACGTCAGTAAGAACACGTTGCTTGCGAGCATTGGCATCTCTTTACCTTCGCATTGAAAATGCGGAAGGTAATGTTTTGATCGCCGTGTATTTGTATGCGTGCGTGCGTGTTATTTGCATAAAAAAGTCAAAAAGTATTAAACCGAATCACATGAAATTTGGTGGGATGATTGGTTATTATCCGGGGACCATTTGATTAGATTTTGGGATCGATCGGGTCAAAGATCAAGGTCATGAAAAGGTCAACATCTTCTTTTTACCATAGCACGGCCAATTTCTATCCAATTGGCATTCAACTAATGCCAACATGTTCACAATTCAATGCCAAATCTTATGATATGCGAAGGTATACACTCTACCGAGTGCCTGTTCTAGTTTTTATTTTGCTTCTGGTTGCATGTATCCTGCTGGATAGAAAATCAAAAAAAATAATGGGTTCTTTTTTTTTTGGGGTGGGGGGGGGGGGGGGGCGGCTATTTCATCACATCAATATATTCAACAATACATTGCTTTTGTGCTAAATGGAGGCGTGCAGTGCGATGTCGTGACGGCCCTCCCACTCGGCGGGCCGTGTCCCTGCTCTACGATGACTTCCTGGTGGGAGGAGCTAGGACATCCAGCTGCTGATTGGAGCCTCCGAGGAGGCATTAAAGAGACGGCACTTCTGGGAGTGTCGCTCTCTCATTCTTGGTTGTGGAGCTTTGAATAAACTGTTGTTGGATCAACAATCCATGTGTGTGTGTGTGTGTGTGTGTGTGAACTCCTTTTTGTTGCCAGCCCTGAGCTGAACTAATTATCATCCATGTGCAAATAAAAAAAAAACGGTCCTATACGGGTTTGGGCCGGTTTACATTTTTTCCAATCAAAGCAACGACGATGTTCGTCTGCCTGCTTTCATGCCATGTCGCCAGCCAATAAAACATTCCTCACATCTCTCCTGGCATCTCGCTGGTTTAATAATGAGAGAAGCATTCATCATTCATTCTTCCGCACACATGTTATTTTCCTGTGTTCCTGGGAAAGAGATTGAACCAATAAGGAGCGTGATCCAGGGGAGGCTTAATAAAAGAAGCACCGTAATCCCCCGTTTCTCTCTCATCTAATTTCTGGCTACCGTGGAGTCCGAAGGCTGGTAATTACTGTTGCTTACTCCACATCTAAAAGACAATAACAATCATAAAAGAATAATGGGAGATGACCTTTGCTTCACTATTTGATTAAACACAACTAAATGATAGAGTAGGAGAGAAGATACACAGTCTGTGTGACGCTGTGTTGATATTCTGCCGTCTGAAAAGTCGTTTTTTAGAGAAACAAGGGAATAAAATGAGGTACAACTGAAAGTAAAATTGCGTTCTGTTGCTCGGTGTCATCTCAGTCGACTTTTTGGTTTGACGTCTGGCTGCAAACCAAACGTCCTCCTGGATAACAAAAGAAAGTAAAAGCTGAAGAACAGGTCCACCTCTTCATCCCTGTCACAATATCAACCCGAGTAACTTCGTAATGACCGGTTTGCACTCCTGTGTCTTTTCAGCGCACACACACACACACACAGGAAACTTTTAAAGCACCACCTGTGCAATATAATCCAATACAACAGCTCTGGAATAAGCATTGGAGAGCCTTATAGCATTCAATTTGTGTGTCAGACTGCTGCTGACTCCAGTTTGGGGTAATCACCACGCTGTGGGTTTGTGGGGGTGTTGTTATGGATCGCTTTATATTACACAGGATATGGTACCCGCCCCCTCGACATGCCTTTAAATCATCAAACAACCGCTGTGACTCACTCTTATTTTGACTCTGCGACGGCGAGTATCCACAACGAGCCGAATCAGCATCTGCGCGACGGCCCCGAAGGTCGTCTTCTTATTTTGTTTACAGTTTGTGCGAATGGTGTGTCATCAACTCATCCCTATAATCACGTTGTTGACGATAAGCCGTTAAACTGAAGCCGACTCTCGAGTGTACTGTAGAATTATAGTCTAAATATTATCATACTAACATTCTCTTCTCCCGTTTAATGGCTTTCGACAACGCGATTGCTGGCGGAGAGGTCGTTTGAAAAGGTCGGAAAATAGACCAAAATAAGAAAATAAGTACTATTCTCCTTTAGAGCAGGGTTCTTACACATTTTGACCAATGGATTTCCATGACCTTTAACCAAATTTCCATGAAATCTCGGTATATACTATAAATGTTTAGAAAATGTTGCGTATTTAGAGCGTATGCCGGCTTATATTTTGAGCGTCTTTCTTTAGAAAAGATATGAATTATGTCAAACTTGGCGTAAATGAACATGTGATTATAAAAAATGTCCATGAGTTTTCCAAAACTTTTATGATTTAAGTTTTTTCCATGACTTTTCCAGGCCTGGAAATGACCATTTTGAAATTCCATGACTTTTCCAGGTTTTCCATGACCGTACGAACCCTGTTAGAGTGACCGTCGCCCGGACAACAGGGTAACCAATCCACCGCCGGCCGCTTCCAACAGAGCGGCTCACTGGTCGACAGATGCATGGAAACATACGCATGTAACTGTAGACGAGGGTGTGAAGCTGGAAACGTGCAGCACGGCAGCTCCCGGCCCACTTATCCCGGTCGAATCCTTTTCAGAGGTTTTCGGGCCGCCTCAGTGGTGCACATCGATTTTTCCGCACACACACAACTAATGCTTTAAAAAGTACAGAATGTAGGTCGTTAGGAATGCGCGAGCGCTCCGGTTTCCTCCGGTCAAGTATTCAGCGCGGTTCGAATATCAATCCGCCAAGTCGCGTTAATTCTGTTTACAGATTGGAGAGATTTTAGCAAAACTTTTAGATTTTATTCCCTCACTTGCGTGATAGAAATCCAGGATGTCTGATGGAAGATGAGAAGTTCGTGGCAGCTTGATTCATGGAAAACATCAGAAATCAATAGCGCGCAATTACGGTTCACGTGCAGAGTTGCCGGGTGTTTTTGTGGAGGTCGGTGTATTGACGATGTGGGCGGACGTGAGCTGGAATGGGCTCTAAGTGCACACGCAGACACTGTGTGTGAGCCTCAGGACACAATACGCACGAGCAGACACACTCAAAGTGCAGCACAATGGAGCTAATCCAGTAGAAGTAAAGGGCCGGCACTTCTGGTGCTTTGTTCATTTTACAGGTGAAAAACATACAAATGCAACTTTGCATGGTAATCACTTCATGACACTACCAGTTGATCATATTACAAAATTACTTAACAAGATATTTGGTTGTTTTTCCAAAGAAAATTCAGTATTTATGTCTGCTGGAGCCCCAAAAAGATCCAAGATGTTCACCATGCTCCCAAACTACAAGGTCACTGACAACTTCGACCTTCGGGTTTGAGTACAACTTTTTGAAAGCCACATTTTCAGGGCTCTTTAATAAACGTTAGTAATGGGGAACTGATGGCTTACAGCAAAGGAAACCAAGGAGAGGAAAGACCATGGAAATCGGATGGATGTGAGGCTAGATTCTAGCCACCGTTTTGCATCACTCACTGTGGCCAACTGTTTAGCTTAAAGCTGGAGCTTTGTTGACTTGAGTTAGCGCAGCGACTGTTAGCACAGGAAGTGCTGTGGGAATCTAATAAATATCAACAACTACTGTCAGATGAAAGCTCAGAGTCAGTGAAAGGAATAGGACTGGCTCCGATCAAAGAAATGCCGAGTCAGCCAACACTCATATGTACTAATTGATTTGTACATTTAATTAACATAAGTTTAAAAGTAGTTTTTCTAAGAATAATCTTTTTTAAAAGCGCCACGTTTAATCTTGCGTTTACCAGTTTCTTGGAAATAAGTTGCATGAAAAAAGCATAAAACAAATGAGAATTTACTAAAGTGACTTTAACTAAAACAACGGATGAGTCGACTAAGAGTGGGCCACCCGAGAAAAGGAGGTACGATAACACAAGATTGAGATCCACAAACTCCTTACAGACACTGGAGATGAAAGTTTAAGACTTTACTGGCCCCGTGACATTCGGTCTGATCTCAAATATGTTGTGCGAGCCTTCTACAAGGAAGTGTGTGAGAAATGCTTATAATAAATGTTTGGGGGCAAACAAAGTAGTATATTTGTATATATTATATTATATATTATATTTGTATATATTATATATATATTACATTATATTTCTATTTATTATATATATTTAATATAAATATATATATATTATTTGTATATATTATATTTCTATATTATATATATATTATTTTTACATATTATATTTGTATTTTTATGATATAAACAAGATATGTGGATTAAGTGAGCATCAATGTCATGTGCACATCTTTTCCATTACAACATGCAAGCTTGACAACTTGTTTGCTTTGGGAAGCTTTGAAACTTTAAGTGTTTAAGCTTTGAGTCATTACTCGCAAAAACCCTCAGATCTTAGAGAGAACAAACCGTCTAACGAGGCAAATCTGACAGTCGCGTAATGTAGAGCCCAATAATTCCGCATTAGCCTTTGAAGTCTCTTGTCGTGACGTAAATCTGCAGTCCATATCTTTCCATATTTATGACATGAGGGCAAGACAGGATTGCCTTTGTACCAAAAGGGAAAGAATGGAGGTCCTTCGTGTCAGACGTGTCAAGGCAGGTCTGCTGATTTCGTCAATCATCTCAAGGCAAACACGAGGTATAAGTTATACGCAAATCTTACAGATCAGCACTTTGAAAGGCCTTTTGAAGTGAATCGGCTCACTTAAGGCAACATACATATTTAAGTAAGGGGGGGTGGGGGGGTTTACAAGGAGGGAGAGTGGAGTCACACGACCGTCGGCAACCCCATTTCATGATTGGATGAAGTGTAAGTGCACTGCACGGTGTGATAAGCATGAGGGTTAACTTTGGAAATGGTGACAGCCAAAGAATTTGGGCTGATCTTCAAGATCTTAAAACAGCAGCTCAGCGGCTCAGCAGTCGAAAGCCCCGAAATAAAGGAATCCGGCGATTAATCGAAGGATATTTTAGAGACGTCTCACCTGTTCGAGCTTGAAGATGTGCTGGTTGAAGTAGTGCTGGAGACGCTCGTTGGCAAAGTTGATGCAGAACTGCTCGAAGCTGTTGTTCTCGTAATCCTCGAACCCGAAGATGTCGAGCACTCCGATGGACAAGATCTGGGGGAAAAAGTATGGTATTCAATAATCATTTGAAAATCAGTACAGGTTTTAACTATTTGAGTCATTTGAGACATTTAAGTGACAGTTATGGTTCCGAGATGCTCTGGGTGTGTCGGAGCCCCCCCACCTTGGTGGTCTCCTCCAGGTCCTTGATGTTGAGCAGGGCGTGGTTGATCCTGAAGACGATCCAGTCAAACAGAGCACTGTACAGGGACTTGGCCATGGAGTCTCGCACCGTGCCCGCCTGCTCGTCGAAACACAGACGGCGTGGCGTTAATGCGATGGTTATAGCTCAGCCGACAACATTTGACAACAAAAAAGAAAGAAGAGGACACCAGCGAAATCAAGAAATAAAATGTGAAATCAATACTTGTGACCATGAGCGAGCGACTCCATCGAGGAACCAGCAACGAGAGAAGTAGCTGTGCCTCAAACTTCTGGACATCAAGTTAAATTCTGGAGATACTCCATAGACTGTTTTCTACTTTTATACCCAAATGAGCTTCATTCTAGTGCACAGAACATGTATTCATATACTCAGAACCACCTTATCAGTACATCTTTTATCCCCATTCCCTGAACACGGGGGGAAACGGCTCGTCTGGTTGGGCTCAGCCCAAAAGTGAAAACAGTAGGACCTCGAAAGCTCACTTATTATCACGTTTAATCTGGTTATCATTCACAACATACACAAACCGAAGAGTAAAAAGCGAAGATTGAGATATTTGTCTCATCACCAACATAAGTGGCCAATTGTCATGATGTTGATTTCTGCATGGATTAAAGAAGAATATACATGTCAATTAGTAAAGCTGGCTGTATTGCTGTTTGAGGGCTCACTCTGTTTACAGAGAGCCACGCTTTTAGTTTCTGAGATCAGTTTCAAATGTACCGCACACGCATGAAAGTTGCATCAATCAAGTTATTTAATGTCAGCAAGAAAGCGCTATTCCCCCAAATGACCAAGTTGATGACGTTTATTAGTGCAGCGCCAATACAGAGTCACCTGCTCACTCTCAATGCTCCACACACCTGTGTTATCCATCAGCGCTCGGCCTCGTTACACAGCATTTTGAAGATGTGCAGACAGTTGTATTTCTCCTTTATGACCAAACATTTAGAGTTCGAGTGTAAATCACATCCGTACTGAACTGCGTTCAGGAAACGGGGGATGGGTAGAGGATCAGGAGAAACCGGACTACTCTCTGGCGTTCACATCGTCTCTTGAAACTTTGGCCCAGGAGGCCGTCGCTGCACCGCCATCAACGTCAACATCGGGTCCAACCACCAAAACACATCGAGTGTGTGTGTGTGTGTGTGTGTGTGTGTGTGTGTGTGAGCTGCCCCGATAGAAATATTAGCTTCAATAAGCTAAACATGGACTGTACACACCAACGGCTCTGCCGCTGGGACAACCGGCACGAGAGTCGGACGACGAACGCTAAATATGCGGAAAATGAAGATATAGAAATAATAGAGCTTTGGATCGTTGCCGTTTTTTTTCTTCTTTTTTTTTTTTATATGCAGGGAGATTAAAAAAAACACTAATTCCCGTATCCGCTGGAAATGTTTGACCTCTCTGCGGCGGAGGTGAGCCGCAGTGTTCGCAAACCAAACAAACCGTGAAGTGGTGACGCAAAGTTGAAATCCCTTTCCTACTAAATAATTAACAGGGATATTTTTAGCTAACCTCAAGCTAAATACGCCTTCCGTGAGTCGGGACAGATATATGTTTTTCTTTTGAACCGCATATGACCGCTTGAGCTCTTTATTATTTAGAGGGAGTTGGACTAAGAGACGGAAACAGCTCCGTAACTCTTAGATTTCTCTGAGGTTGTTCGGTTGTGTGACTTCAGTCAACAGATGAGATTGTTGTGACTGTCGGAGCGTTATTTACACTGCGGCCACCCGGCGAGCCACCGAGACAATCACAGTTTGTTCATTTGAAATTCCTCCTAAATATGCAGCAGGATGATGAAGTTGTGCGATATCTTCTGGGAGAATCTGTTGTCAAACACTGATGAAATGTGGGTAGCTAGTGTAAGTGACTTCTATATAGTATACATATTAAAAAAAGACAAATATTTAACTGTATGCGTGTGGTTTCTTCCCCATTTTTTCTATTTTATGGGAGCTTTTCCTGATCCGATGTGAGGTCAAAGGTCAGGGATGTCGTATGTGTACAGATTGTGAAGCGCTCCGAGGCAAATTTGTAATAATGGGCTATACAAAATAAACTGAATTGAATAAAAAAGACAAATATTTAACTATGTGTGCGGTAAATATTTAACATTTGGCATCAGGGGAATATGAAATATTAAAAAGGCATCATGAAAACTTAAACATTTAACACAGTTGTGTGCGTGTGTGTGAAAACATCTCTGTTCAACATGACCGGCGTGTTCCTGTGTGCGTCCATGTTGTGGCCTCTCCTCTCAGGCGCCATCATCATGCAGAGCGTGGCCGCATGTTTGTTTTCAAAGGAAGCCGTGGAGGGACTGAATGCCTTCCCCACCGTCTCTCTAAACACACTGAAGGAGTCTGTGCATGTGTGTGTGTAAGTGTGTGTGTGTGTGTGTGTGTGTGGCCACAGATGGAGAGCTGGAGGAGATCCGGTCCTGGTGCACGCCGTCCTGTAAACACGACCGGGTCAGGCCGAAGGAGGCGATGCTGCGGCGCCGTTATCGAGCTGGAGAAATGCCTTCAGTCGCTGAGGGGGATGCTTTATTTAAACTTATTTTAAAACTCAGTCAGTATTCTAATTCAATGCTACAGTCAACATGCTATACCACGCTCATTAGAGTATACGTGAACCGTCTCATACTAACAGGAAGTGATGCAATACTTACTACCCGGTCTACTTCTACTACAGAGATCACCGGTGAAGTCTCCCCTTGTCTGGGACATTTAAATGTTGCCGCTTTTTCTGTATCCCACGTGTCACATGGCTCGATATGTGTTCATCTACGGCAGAGGTAGCCAACACGGTGCCCGCGGGCACTTGGTCGCTCGCAGGGACCACGCGAGTCGCCCGCAAGGCATGTTTGAAAAATAATCAACATTGAGCTTTGAAAAAAAAAAAAAAAAAGGGCCATAATCCCCGGGCACTAGGACCTTGGGGAGGCTGCTGTGCTCTCAAAGAGAGTCGGGACTCCAGCCAACGAGGTGAGCTCAGAGTTAATGATGCACGGAGTGAACAGTAAGTCCAGGGAGTTACAGAATGTCAGTAGTTGTTAATGAGTGTAATATTTTTCTCCATTGAATGGTATATTAGACACTGAACTAGTTCATCTTTATCTCAGAGATAAGAGTCCAAATCAGCATAAAATATCACTATGAGCCTGAAATTCTGTGTCCAACAATAGATATCCAGAGCTTTAAAAAAACAAAAAAATAAACACTCTTCTTCTTGGGCCACATTTAGACATAGCCGGTATTTACAGAAACAAATATTTCTGCCCCTCCGTTTTCAAAAATAACGTTGTACACACAAGGTTGTTTTCAAAAAGTTCCTGTTTCTATGAACCCGCATGAATACGCCGTCCGCATACGTCCCATAGGACGCTCACATGACGTTTGACCACCTAAAACTCAGTTTGACCTCGTTCACACGCAAACACAAAGACAGAGTTTTCAGAAATCTCCACTTTGGCCGGAGTTTTTAGAAATGATCGTTTTCCGTGATAAAACCTCCGTTTTTGTGTAAATGAAAGGCCAAAACGCATGAAAACATATGCGTTTTCCCATCGTGTAAACGGGGTCTTGATATTAGGGCCTGAACACCGACAGTGGGTGCAGAGGACCTATTCTTCTTAATATCTTTCGTATTACTGAACGTGTCTTCGGCACAATCGATGTCCTTAATCAGAATGTTGGTGAGAACAATCAAAAGACAGTATAGTTATAAAAGCTTCAGGTTTCATCAAACCACGTGGACGTCGTGTGGCAGCTCATAATGAAAAGGTCATTTATGCAAATTCGTTTTTCGGAAAGTTTATATCAAACAAGTAGCCCTCCGGATTATTTTGTACCCTTGAAGTGTCAAACAGGTCGTGACCCCTGGTCCTACGGGGAGGAGAGTCTCACCTCGGAAAGTTTATACGGAACAATCAGCTTCTCTCCGACGGTCACCGTCTTCCGGGTCGTCAGAGCCTCGAACAGCATCTCTTCTTTCACCTGATGATCGCGAGAGAGGGAGAGAAGCGAGTTTGAATCTCCAGGAACAAGACGATAAACCCGCCATTTAATTAAATGTGTTTGTGTGTAGACTCTTATCCAGAGGATTAGTACAAGTGTGCGCTGTGACCACAGAATCCTGGATCACCACGGAGCTTTGACATCAGACACTTGTTTTTGTCGACAGTGAAAAGTGTCCGATATCAAAGCCCCGTGACGTACAGGGCGACACCTTGAAGAAGTGCTTTGAACAAATCTACAGCAGCAACCAGAAACGTGTCTCCGCATAAATTAACACGAGTTAAAAGGTGAGACATGACACATCTGCACAGGCGTCTAATACAGAAGGTGAATACCGCGAGAATCTAGTCGGGACAATGATACACTAATACTCATGGTGCGAAACAAGTTCAACCACATTCATGGGAGGATATCAAACCGTCAGCTGTAATATTAATATTAGTGCCTCATGTGTATTTATGGAGTACTTGACGCTCCAGAGATAATTGAAGTCAAACGTTTAGCTCGAGAGCGGCGTGGAGACACAAAGAGAACGAGGTACGGGATGTTATGGACGTTAATGGCCGACTGTGAGACGGAGCTCAGTCACTTTGACAGGAACGACAGATTCCCAGTGGAGTGCGAACTTGGTCATTTAACAAATAGAATAATACTATAATTCAGAATGGATAATAAAAAAATGTAAAATGAAGCAAAGCAGGCAACCACTCCTTAAACCAGAGTCTTCCTCTTCATTTATGTCATAATTTGGCACAACAAATAATCAGTCAGAGCCGGAATATGATGAGAGAATCTGACGCCACCTATTTTACTTTTCTGACATTTACCAGGGTTCTTACACATTTTGACCGATGGATTTCCATGACTTTTCCATGACTTTAAACCAAATATCCATGACCAAATTGAAATCTCGGTAAAAACATGAAACATTTAGAACATTTTACGTATTGAGAGTGTATGTCGGCTTATTTTTTGAGCGTTTTTCTTTAAAAAAATGTTTTTAATTATTTCAAACTCAGCGTAAATGAACATGTGATCATAACAAATTTCCATGACTTTTCCAAAACTTTTATGATTTAAGTTTTTTCAATGACTTTTTCAGGCCTGGAAATAACCATTTTAAAATTCTATGACTTTTCCAGGTTTTCCATGACCGTACAAACTTATTTAGAGGATGCAAAGCGTTATTTGTGCCGTACCTCCAGCAGCTCGGAGACGACGGGCAGCACCTCGGGGTTACAGATGTCGATGGAGTCGTCCCTGTACGTCTTCCTCTTGTAGCGGATGTTTCCCAGGTGAAGGATGGCCGACAGCAGGCAGAAGATCCTAAACAACGGGTCAGGAAACGTTCAGGAGGAGGTTAAAGTACCTTCTAACTGCAGATGTACACATTTTATCAGTGCAGATACTATTGAAATATGGACATTTAAAATAAATCGTGGTGGTGGTGAAGGCTGAGGTGTGTGGACTGTAACAACGTGTTCTCCTAGGCACAATAAAACAGTTTTAAGGCACTATTATAGTGAAGTTACTCTCATCTTTTGGGCACAAATTGTTTGTATATATATATATATACATACATAATACACACACATATAATATATATATATATATATATATATATATATATATTCAATTCAATTCAGTTTATTTGTATAGCCCAGTTTCACAAATTACAAATTTGTCTCAGAGTGCTTTACAATCTGAACACATAGACATCCCTGCCCCAAAAACTATATATATATATATATATATATATATATATATATATATATATATATATATATATATATATATATATATATATATATATATATATAAGCTTCAGAATAATCTGAAATGGTACAAAAGGTCAGCGGCAAACTGCCAGAAATTAAACAAAAAAGTTTAGGTTACCGAAAACTAATGTACATTTCAGAGTTATACAAAAGGCCTTTTTCAGGGAACAAGTAATGCGTTAACAGCTTTCAGCTGTTCTGGAAGTAAATGAAGCCTTAAAAGTTGGTGCCAACAATTCCCACAGGTGTCACTCACTTTCTGCGTGTGGAGGGCAGAAAGCCCACCATCTCCATGGCCAGCTGCAGCCGCTCGAAGTCGTGCTTCAGGTCTTCTCCCTCCACCGTGAAGCAGTCCTGCAGAGAAAAACAACAACAACAACAAGCGGTGTCATCACGTTTACAGGATCAGTTTACGACAAAATAGTTCCTGAAGGACTTACTAAAGACTGTTTACAGAGCGGCCAACAACAGGTGTCCACGATGGTGCTTTACTTTACTTGGCAGACACAAAATAAATAAATGAATAGCAGAGTGGCCTGAAGCAGACGGAATAAATGACTCATGCTGAAAGAAAAGTGATGTCAATAAGAAGCTCGGGGGTTCAAACCCTCCAGTCCGGTGTGCAGAGCGTATGCAGAGGTTCTGCCTGCACTCGGTCCACGGAACATGGGCGAGCGGGTTTAGAGGAACCGAGAAGAGCCGGGAGGATCCGAGAGGAACCGAGAGGAACCGAGAGGAGCCGAGAGGAGCCGAGAGGAACCGAGAGGAACCGAGAGGAGCCCAGAGAGGAGAGGAGGAGGACAGAGGAACCCGAGGAGGAGAGGAGGAGGAAACCGAGAGGAGCCAGGAGGAACCGAGGAGGAACCGAGAGGACGAGAGGAGCCGGAGGAGGTCAAAGGACCGAGAGGAACCGAGGACCGAGGAGAGCGAGGAGGAGGAGACCGAGAGGAGCGAGGAGGAGCGAGGAGGAACCGAGGAGGAGCAGGAGGACGAGGAGACCGAGGAGCCGAGGAGGAGCCCGGAGGAACGAGAGGTCGAGAGGAACCGAGGAGGAACCGAGGAGGAGCCGAGGAGGAGCGAGAGGAACCGAGAGGCCGAGAGGAGCCAGGAGGAGCCGAGGAGGAACCGAGAGGAGCCGAGGAGGAGCCGAGGAGGAACGAGGAGGAGCCGGAGGAGCGAGGAGGAGCCAGAGGAACGAGAGGAGCCGAGAGGAGCCGAGAGGAGCCGAGGAGCCGAGAGGAAGCAGGAGGAGCCGAGGAGGAACCGAGGAGGTCGAGGAGGAACCGAGGAGGAACCGAGAGGAACCGAGGAGTCGAGGAGAGGAACCGAGGAGGACCTAGAGTCGAGGAGGAGAGGAAACCGAGAGGAACCGAGAGGAACCGAGAGGAACCGAGAGGAGTCGAGAGGAGCCCAGAGGAAACCGAGAGGAACCGAGAGGAGCCGAGAGGAGCCGAGAGGAGCCCAGAGGAAACCGAGAGGAACCGAGAGGAGCCCAGAGGAGCCCAGAGGAGCCCAGAGGAACCGAGAGGAGCCGGGAGGAGATCCGAGGAGCCCAGAGGAACCGAGAAGAGCCGAGAAGAGCCGAGAAGAGCCGAGAAGAGCCGAGAAGAGCCGGGAGAAGCCAAGAAGAGCCCAGAGGAACAGAGAGGAGCCTAAATACTTTGTGTGAAATACGGTCACTGGAGGATTATTCATCAGCCAGAAGCCGGCGAGCAGGAGTAAACTCGATTCTAAATCTGGACCTGGATTAGTTGTTTACGACAAGAGGCGACCGGGCGCTCGTGTTTTGGATGTGACTACATAACCACGCGGCCCCTCACTGCGTAATGGGAGCTCTGCTCTCGGCTTTATGGGCCCATTCCACCATGGCTGCCATAATTATCACATACCGAGGCCTCAGAAAGACAAACCGCCGAACACGGGACGCACGCTCTCACCGACGGGCCGCCGCCCCCCCGCCGGCTCTCACGGTGTAAACTCACTCACCTGTTTGACTCTGATCCTAGAGCAGGAACATTTACATTGATGTCAAAATAAAATAGTTGCTTTAACTTAAACAATCTGTCCATTTAGTCAAATAAATGGATGTGGATTTTAGATTATGTAAATTAAACAAAACATTATAAAATCAACATAGTAAAATACCCTTTGTTAACATCTAATAATATATAATAAGGTGAACTTCATGAAGTTAACTGGGTTATAAAGGAATTCCTTCTTGTATTGTTCCCGATATGGACCAATCACCTGGTCACGGCAGATTTACAGTCATTTATATGCATGAATGCTGAATTTATACTACACAAAGCATCTCACAATACCATGTATATTCAAAAACACAATGAACTTACCTAGATAGAACGGGTGGGAAATTAGTGGATTAATCAAATTCAACTCAGGAATCAAAGAGCATGGTTACAGACAAGGAGATAAACAGAAACATGAATGACCACCACAACACCAAACCCCCAAAAGCCCAACACACATCCCAAAAGACTTTTCTGATCATCGACATCATTGAATCAAAGCGTTTCTCCTGCAGTGTGATTTGAATCTGCTCCGCCGACTGGGCGCTGAGGGCGTGTCCCTGGGCAAATAACCTGTGGCGAAGTGGAGGAATGAGCGTGTACACACACTGCAGCTCAGCCACCAGCTGGGGAACAATGGGACCAGTCTGGGACCAGCACTCAGCCCATTACTCAAACTTATAATTAGGGATTGATAGATAAGATAGGTGATGTAATGTAGGTAGGTAATGTACTTTAAAGCTATTTTGGACCAAGTCAAGTCTCAGGTGTGTAGGGGTTAGTCCAAGTTAAGTTTCAGATCTTTAGGGGTTAGTCCAAGTTAAGTTTCAGATCTTTAGGGGTAAGTCCAAGTCAAGTCTCAGGTGTGTAGGGGTAAGTCCAAGTCAAGTCTCAGGTGTGTAAGGAGTTGGTCCAAGTCAAGTCTCAGGTGTGTAGGGGTTAGTCCATTCAAGTCTCAGGTGTCTAAGGAGTTAGTCCAAGTCAAGTCTCAGGTGTGTAGGAGTTAGTCCAAGTCAAGTCTCAGGTGTGTAGGAGTTAGTCCAAGTCAAGTCTCAGGTGTCTAAGGAGTTAGTCCAAGTCTCAGGTGTGTAAGGAGTTAGTCCAAGTCTCAGGTGTCTAAGGAGTTAGTCCAAGTCTCAGATGTGTAAGGAGTTAGTCCAAGTCAAGTCTCAGGTGTGTAGGAGTTAGTCCAAGTCAAGTCTCAGGTGTGTATGGAGTTAGTCCAAGTCAAATCTCAGGTGTGTAAGGAGTTAGTCCAAGTCAAGTCTCAGGTGTGTAGGAGTTAGTCCAAGTCAAGTTTCAGGTGTGTAGGAGTTAGTCCAAGTCAAGTCTCAGGTGTGTATGGAGTTAGTCCAAGTCAAATCTCAGGTGTGTAAGGAGTTAGTCCAAGTCAAGTCTCAGGTGTGTAGGAGTTAGTCCAAGTCAAGTTTCAGGTGTGTAGGAGTTAGTCCAAGTCAAGTCTCAGGTGTGTAGGAGTTAGTCCAAGTCAAGTTTCAGGTGTGTAGGAGTTAGTCCAAGTCAAGTCTCAGGATGACACAGACTAGACTCCAGTGGGGGTTTAGTGGTACTTAGTCTGAGACTCTGAGTGTTAATCTGAGTATCGTCTTTCTTTTGGGCCGTGTACATTCTTCAATTTGAGTTTGATACTTCATAAACATCAACGGCTTGAAATCCTCTTCACTGATTATTCCCCAGTTTGTTTGTGTGCTGCACAGTCGATGATCAAAAAAGTCACACACAGGTTACAGCAACAAAGGCGTGTACAGTGGCCAGGATATGACTAGACATACCAACATAACTCAGACAGCACAAAAACAAATAACACTACCCAAACCAAACCAGGAGACATCCGACAGAAAAAGCAACAAAATGAGCGTGGGCGGGGGGAGGAGGAGGAGTAGGAGGAGGAGGAGGGTGCAACTTGTGCAGGGAAAGTGTGGCTCGAGCTGCAAGTGCTCAGGTGACCAAAAACAAATCTCATGGTTGAGGTTTGTCCAACACACGCACACACACACACACACACACACACATTGACGTTACACACACACACACACACACACACACACACACGGACAGATACTGACCGCTTCACTCTCACAGTAACTGTCCCAGTGCAGTTGGCGGGTAGACTTTGTCATCTGGAAATGTTAAGGCAGAGTTTACAGGAGGGCGAGGTGACGGTTAGACAGCAGCAATCAACCGAAGACACGCGGCGCTCCGTAGAACACGGATCGCTCCGCAACCCACGGCAACGGTGGGACGTGCCGCTAGGACGCCGGCGGCGGCGGCTGAACTTCACGGCTCCACTCATTAAAACGCAGACGGACAGATGGCAAGTAAACACGGTCGGGTGCAAGTCAACGGCACACGGGCCCTGAGGAAGAGAGACGTACGCACAGACATCGTGTTCACGGAGACCACGTCGTGATGGAACACATCGAGTCACGGAAACAGAGAGGGGGGGCGGAACGAAAAGAGGCAGATTTGTAATAAAGGATTCAGAGTGAATGATCGGCTTTACTTTAGATCACAGCGTGGCGGCTTTTCATACCGGGAGTTTTTAGGATTGAGTTTCTACCTTCAAGGATGTCTATCCTCATCTTGCACATGAAACCGACTTGCGATATGAAATCTACCGCAGCGAACAAACCTCCGTCTTGTGGTAAAATTAACTATTGTGCAGCACGATGTTCCAGTTTGTGAGCAGGAACTGTTTTTAAATAGGACTGTTTGGAACATTTTAAATCCAAATCTGCTGTTGAAAACAATGTTTTTAATTACCAGATAAACATGAATGCTTTTCCGAACTTCTTTTTAGCGTCCCATCTTTTCAATGCAAAGCCTTTTAGCAGCCGGCAAGACTCAGTCAGGGTGTCCCTCAATGCACCGTCTTCAAGAGTTTTTCTTATGTTTCTTTGTAGAAAAAAATGAAATTTACACATTTTAATTAATCAGATCCAATCAATCAATCTTAAAAAACGACGGCTTGCTTTGAACATTTCGTTCAATGTGCATTAATGGTACATGGCTGATCAACAGATGCAGCACCATGTTGGTGTGGCCTCACAAGAATACAGAATGAGTTATAATTAAGGGCCAAAGTGTAAAGATGACGAATCGCGAACCACAATAAGCGGCCTGTAAACAATTTGTGTGTGTGTGTGTGTGTGTGTGTGTGTGTGTGCCGCTATGGGGACCACGAGCAACAGAGACGAGGGACAGATGCGGCGTGCGGGTGAGGATGTGCGACGGGCTCGTGTCAAAATGTAAATGGAGAGCGACGTGTACGCAAAAAGAAAACCCACGTGCGAGTTACAGCTACGCCCACAAAACACAAACGAACACACACTGCGGACCAAAGGGAAACGTCTCCAGAGATCAGACCATGTGTTGTTGGTGTGTGTGACGGAGAGAGAGGGACTTCACAGGAGGCTCTGAAAGCCACCAGCAGAGGAATGCGTTTCCTTTTTCCCTTTTCGCTCGCTGGGGTCTAACGACTGGTTGATGACAACACCCCACATACACACACACACACAATTCTGAAAATTAATTAACACTATGACAGACGCATTAGACAACATAACATAAGACTCATAACGACATGAACAAACCGCAAAGTGACAGCGAGCGTAAGACAAAAACCAGAACAGGTTAGTTGTTAATCTCGTTTTTTCTAATAAGGCGTAGTGTGTGTCGTCGGCCCACCTGACTGAGGTAATGGTATTCTTCAGGCTTCATGAGATGAAAGGCTTCCCTCTCTTCTTCACTCGCTCCTGCCAGCAGGTAGTAAAACACGTGGTAGTTTCTAAAGAAAGGAAAGAAAGAAAAAAATGTCCACTTCCGTTGAGTTTACTGATCAAATGTTTTGTTTTTGCCCAATAACATCATGTACATATGGGAATTAGCTTTTGTTTTCCAAAAGTAGAAAGACATTAATAGTAAAAATAAAGATAGATATATACGCAACACAAAACAAAACGTTGGTATTCTTAAATGCTACTACGAATGATGTTTTTAGCTGATGATAATCAGGTCAAGTGTTACATTCACTTTGGATTGAGATTTGATATTGTTGAAGTTGGGGTATTTTATGAGTGGGCTCTGTGTGTCGTTGCCCACCGCAGGGGGCGGAGTCATCACTCCTCAAGCCTCAGGAATTCAGTTTAAAAAGCTCAGCAGACACATTTTAAAGCATTTATAAATGACAAGCCAAGTCGCCAATCATGCTCATATATATAATATATATATATTTATATATATATTATATAATTATTATTATTATTATATTATATATTAATATATATATATATATATATATATATATATATATATATATATATATATATATATGGTGGATGATTGTTCATCTTGAGGTCCCTTAAAAATGGATGCCCATTTAGCATCCCGCTAATTATCATCCTGCTAAATGGGCAGCCAAAAGTGTCTGAATGCCGACTGGATTACTGAGACGAGACGCCGCACGGACATAAATGAAGATTTCCAATGTGGATTCACGTCAGCGTGTTTGCATGCAATGCTAGTATCGACTAGAAAGAGAGCGCTGGCAACGTAGTCGGCGTCTTTGCTTTTAGAGCTCGCCCTGATGTGTTGGACGGACAAAAACGCCGATGCTATCGAGTGCACTGGGTGGAACGTCAATGTGTTGCACTTTAGATGGAACGGCCTTCGACCATGAAGCTAGCGTGGCTGAAACAAAAACCTGAAAACAGAATCACGAAAGCGCCGAAATCTGTGTGTTTGTATGTAGGACTGTGACTGTGTGTGTGTGTGTATATAGGCTTTTTCTCGTAACGGTTAAAGGTCAAAAGTGTGCAGCAGCTGTGCGACCAGGGTCCCCTTGGACACACACACATACACACACACACACTGGAGTCAGCAATCCATCTCAATAAGAGGGGCCCCCTGCAGCCCCCCACGGTGAGGTTTAACCCTCACCGCGCCGCCTAGCCGGTCCAACACATTAGCGTCACTTCCACTTTCAGCTCGGCTCACTTCATGAATCACACTTTGGTCAACATAAACAGGCGGCCAGGGGTTACACACACACACATTTTTTATTTCGTTGTGAGAAATTCAAACTGCATTTTTGTCCTACTTGCTGCTAGCTTCATATTTTTCTCAGTCGGGCAGTAAAGATTGAAGCAAAGTGCATTTCAAATGTGACGTGGGATTCAGAATTCAAAGTTTGTGCGACTGAAAACTAGTTTGTTGACATTTGGAGCCTTAAACAAAACTCATATTTACTTTAGTAATCATACCGTTTTAAATTCGCTGCACCTGCTGCTTGGAATACACTCCAAAAAACTCTAAAGTTAAAGGAGCTCATCAACTTTGAAACTTTTAAGACTCGTGTGAGAAGTTGGAGCGGCTTCATACCGCACTTGTTCTTGTTTTGGTGTAAATCCGGAGATTTAGTCCTGTTGCCTTATCTTTTTTTATGTATTTTATTTGTGTTATGTGTTTTCTGTTGTGTCTTGTGACTGTTGCAAGTGTTCTAAGCTGCTGTCTTGGCCAGGCTTCCCTTGAAAAAGAGGTCATTGTATCTCAATGGGACCGACCTGGTTAAATAAAGGCTAATAAAAAAAATATATATATACTACATGGCATTGCTTAAGAAGGGAAGTTGAGTGTCCTCTATTTCTGTGATTATGACGGTGCTCACCGCTCATTGTGCTCCTGATACACCAGCCTCGACTTCTCCAGCAGGTATTTCTCCACATACGCTCTGAAAGACAGAACACCACACGAAGACGGAACCGTTAACTTCAAAACATTATATTTCTTTCTTTAGTAAAACGAAGCGCGTTGGTCTCCGGTTCCTCACCCTCTCACGGTTCCGCTCTCCTGGTAGTTCACCTGGATGAACTTCCCGAAGCGACTCGAGTTGTTATTGTGGGCCGTCTTTGCGTTCCCAAATGCCTGAAGGGGAAAGAGATGAAATCGTGGTGAGAAAAATACATCACACACACACACACACACACACACACACACACACACACACACACACACACACACACACATTACTGACAGAGGTTTGGAGGTCAGGTTCTGAGCGGGCTGGACGGTTTGTATGTGGGTCGAGCTCAGAGACTTTGGCATCGTGCCGAACATTGTCTTGAAAGCGAGCTTTTCCTCTCGTACGGTTTCAAGCGGCGTCGGTCCGAGACGGATGATTAATAACAAGCTTTTAGGATCGATTTGCATCAGAGAGACAAATGAGCAGAGTGGGGATGAAGGAGCCGGGGCTTGATGAGGCGAAATAATAATATAAAAAGAAAAAACGAGCTCCTCGGTGAGTAATGGGATCCATGTGACCGCGTGGAACATGTGTAGTGGTTGTGCTTTTAATAAGACGCTCCAGTATTTCCCCTCGCCGCTCTGTTTATGTTGTACGGCTGCCTGGAGGGGAAGTCGTTTCTCGCCCTATATAAACCCTGCAGTTATTTGCAGCTCCGCCACAAGTAAACAAATTCCTCAGCGAATCACTCGGAGCTGCCCCGAGCCCTGCGTCTGAGGAATGAGAAAACACCCCTCTCTCTCCGATCCCACCGGTAGCCAATCACTGACGCACATACAGGCGCGCTGGGAGACGGCTGACGGCAAGCTAGCGGGCTTCGTCGTCGGGTTTCGGGTTCATCCGATTGCGCACATTTGCAGATGAGATCGAGTTTCAACCATTGCAGAATTTTACTTGAGCTAAAAAAAAGCAGTTTTCTTATTCAGCCGCAAACAACCGGCCGCAGCGTCACAGCTGAAATCTTTTATTGAACCACGTACGAATCCATCCGACGACCATCGGACAAGAAAAGCAACGCCGCGACCCCGCGGTCCGCTAGGCCTTTAAGTCACGACATATCAGGGGAGCCTCCAAGGCATGTCAGACAATCCTAAAGCCATATTCAAAGAACTTCACTGCAAAAATGTAAATCTAAGTAAAATGAAATATCCCAAATTAAGGCAATAAATGCTTGTTTTTTCACTGACCAGATATTTCTTCTTACAAGGCAGTTTTAATGTTGGAGCATTTCACGTGTTTTAAGAAATATTGGCAAGTCAAATTTTCCTGTTCTGTTGGCAGATAATTTGGTTTATTTCAAGTAATATTCCCTCATTTTATTACTTTTTTTCCTTGTTCTTTTAGGCTGAATTTTTGCAGTGTTGTGTATTCTTTTAGCGGACGCATTTATCCAAAGAGACTTAGATTTACACACCGTAGACACAGCTAATGGGAGCAATTCAGGGTTAAGTGTGTTGCTCAAGGACACATCGACATGGGCTGGAGGAGCCGGGGATAGAACCGCAGATCCTGATGGAAGGTCGGACCTGCTAACCACTTAGCCACCGACGCTCGGCACTCATAACGCAGCACTAAAAGGGAAAATCACTTTAATCCATGATCGTGTCAGTCGATTTAAATCCCTCGTGTAACCGGACCCGGCTTGAATATTCTGTTCCGCTGAGAAAGACGTCACAGCCCAGGAGCTCGAGACGCTCCGATATCCGTTTCTCTGCACTTTAAGAGGCTTTGGGGTTTCAAGACGACGGATTCTTTGACTCAAACAACTGGATCCCGGCAATGAACTTGTCTTCTTATTTATGACTCACTGAGCTGAACAAATCATTGAAAATGGGCCGACGCCGTGGAAAGAGCGGTTCCACTCCGCCGTCTGGACGAAGAGGGAGCGCAGAAGGTCAAACTGCAAAACACTGACGATATGGTTTCACATCCAGACGTGTGGGTTGAAAATGCGAGGCCTGATGCATTTGATGTTTCCAGAGGAGCTGGTGGTGCGCTCGCCACTCCCTCCATCTGTGAACCGGCTGACATGCCCGGTTCAGGAACCGCGGGTCAGACGAGGACAGCCCGCCATCCGTCGGCGTCCCTACGAACTCCCCCGATTGGACAGCCAATAAGAAGCAGGCGGCGACCCGCTCGGGTCAGACGAGTCAGATACGAGACCTTTCGGTGTTTGCTTGACATTTCACATTTTGTGCCGGTGCCAGCAGGAAGCAGGATGTGGAAAAACTAAAATACTGAGAGCTGATTTATGTAGAGGCAGCGAGTATTCATCCACCTGGTCTGTGTAAAGAAGACGGACGATAGACACATTTACAGACGGCAGTTTGTAGTCTTTTTTTCAACTTTGGCGAGCTACGTATCGACGGCAATTCAACGCAAAGATATTTCCCAACGGAATGTCTGAGCAACGTGCAAGAAAACATGAAAGACAATGCAAAAGAAATAGAGATGAATCACCGGAAAAATGACGCTGTTGTGATCGTTTATGCCTCGATTCTCTTAAAATTCCATGACTTTTCCAGGTTTTCCATGACCGTACGAACCCTGTACAATGTATGTGTGTGTGTGTGTGTGTGTGTGTGTGTGTGTGTGTGTGTGTGTGTGTGTGTGTGTGTGTATGTTAGTTACTCCTGATGTGCAGGTGGAACCTTTCGCCCCCCCACAGCAGTGTGTGAATGATGTCATGTAGTGTTAAAGCGCGTCGAGTGGTCGGAAGACTAGAAAAGTGATCTACAAGTCCAGCTCCGTTTATCTCTCACGCCGTCCTCACAACATCAGAAAGTCCCATGATGCAAAGCGATTCAATCAAACAGCCAGTCACGAGTCCGGTGAAGAACGTTGCCTAAAAACACAAATAGGCCGTGAAGAAACCCACCGAGACATTCACAAACAACCCACAACACAAATGCACCAGTGTTTGAAGTTGAGGTTTAGTGGGATGACGGTTTCTAACATATAACATGATTCTTTCCTTTTTTTCCCACGATTTTTTAATCATGACAAAGACTGAAAGGGACACCAGAACTACGACTGTTTGCACAGACAGTGATTCTCACCACTTCAGTCACTCCGGCAGGTCCACAACATTATTCTTGGCATCTGACCACAGGCCGAGCCGGAGACCAGTGGCGGGCTTGAGACGGTGCCATGTGTGTGTGTGTGTGTGTGTGTGTGTGTGTGTGTGTGTGTGTGTGTGTGTGTGTGTGTGTGTGTGTGTGTGTGTGTGTGTGTGTGTGTGTGTGTGTGTGTGTGTAATGCGTTCACCGGCGCCGGCCAGAGCCACCCGGAGGATGCCACAAGGCCGAGGGGATGTTTTCATAAGCTAAGCGCCCCGCCGGCCCTCGTCTCCGCGACTCTTCGGCCGCGTTGAGTACGGCGGCCGCTGTGAGGAGAGCTTTTTAAATGAGACGGCTTTCAGGCGAAGCTTTCAAACTCAATCAACTTTCATTTTGTGGGAACTCATTCTGGTGCTTTAGCTGCGGGCGGCCACTAATCCCATGATCCAGCTCTTTCTTTACAATTTTAAAACTACCAGTGAAGTACTTTTAAAATTACTCGTAGTTCAGAGAGGTCGTTTAGTTATTTATTCTATCAAGTCATCGTTTACATATCTCTGAACAGGTTGAATGACTGCATAAAGTCGGCAAACTATTTTTTTTAGAAAAATACAAAAATTGTCTAATACATGACTAGTTTTGTCCAAAAGAAGGAATATATGACACAGGGTGATAGATCTCGAAGGGTAAAATCTAAATATACAAGTTTCTATCAATTAGACCTCCAGTGCCGCCTCACACACAGGGGGGGGGGGTGTGGTGGAAATGATTGTTTTCTTTATGAGAAATCAAAAGTACTTTAAGCACGGCCGTCTTGTCACACTTTATTTATATAAAAAGTCCACAAGTAAGCGCCCATGATCGGGTACAAGTCATGAACTCATTCAGCTGAATGGAGCGAATACCTCGAAGCCTTCAAGAAGGCCTTCAGATCTTTCGCCACTGATTCAGCTCTCATCAGCATATTTGATATGTTCGCAGAAGCTCCGTGAAATAATAGCCGTTCTGATCTTCGGCACGCTGAGGAAGACGTTTACCGAAACCGCTCTGAATCCCATCACCGAGGGCCTAGAGAATCGATCGTGTCTGGCTGGCGTCCGCGAAGACGAACCCGGGACATGTCGGTCGTGGTTGATTACCTGAAGCTAATGTTTTGATCGCTGTGTATTTGTATGTGTGTGTTCGTGTTATTTGCATAAGTCAAAAAGTATTAAACCGAATCGCATGAAATTTGGTGGGATGATTGGTTATTATCCAGGGAACACTTGATTAGATTTTGGGATTGATCAGGTTAAAGGTCATGAAAAGGTCAAAATCTTCTTTGAATCGCATGCAATTTAGTGGGATGATTGGGTATTATCCGGGGACCATTTGATTAGATTTTGGGATTGATCGGGTCAAAGGTCAAGGTCATGAAAAGGTCAAAATCTTCTTTTTACCATAGCACGGTACATTTTTATGTTCATAAAGCAATGCCCAATTTTGTGATATGCGAAGGTATGCGCTCCACCGAATGCCCGTTTTAGTTCTACCTCGGAACGGTCTCGCTATTTTGGACTTGCAAACATGAATATGGTATATCTATCATTAATATCAGAAATAAAGTGGAGGATTATTTTCCCCAACAGGGGGCAATCACTTTTATTCTATCACACTTCATTAGGTCTTCATCCGCCTTTGCATCCTCCGACTCACGCGGCTTTTAAGTCACAGGAGGATGACTTAATTAGCAGCTTCTTGAGGAGAACAGAGGAGAGCGATAAACAGACCGTTGTCCCGGGGGGGGGGGGGTCACGCTTGGCGCTCGGACAAAAAGCCGCTTGATTTAACTCACAAAGGGGATTATCTTTCAGTAAGTCATCAACCGCTCGGGGGGGGGGGGTTACAAATGCATTTCCACGCCGGGTTGTGTTTCGAGGTCGTGTGACGACGCGGCGCCCAAACCACACAGAGGAAGGCTTTGTCCCAATTACAAAAGTCACTTAAGTGAAATGAGCCACGGGATGAACACAGCATTCTTCCGACTGCAAATTGGTTGAGGAAATTGTCACCAAATTGTTTGCATTCCTTCCCCTCACCGACGGATTCGACGGTGACTCAGAGAGCCGTTGCTCATTTGACCGGCGGAGGATTCACATCCTTCCCCCGAGCCCGTGAGCAGAGTGACTCCCCCCCCCCCCCCCCCCCCCCCTACACACACACACACACACACACACACACACACACACACTTGTAATGTCACACCCGAGGCCGAGCGGACTGCGGTCATGGCGAGCGTGTAAAAGCCCGGCGGGCTGAGGGCTCTGGCTGCTGCTGTCAAAACCATATTTGAGGTGTTGAGGTCGGATGTTTAAAGCGTCGGTTTTGAAGCATTTAAGACACTTTTTTCCTCTTTCAGTGCAAGGAGGAGTGAACATGTGAGCTTTTGTTTCGGGATTCTTGTAACCGACTTTTTGATTAACGTTTGGTTGGAAGCAGGCGGCCGATGTGGAAGAGCCTTGAAGTGGGCAGCAGGGGGCGACTCTTCTGGTTGTAAATAAAGGACATTACATTACAATACATGTCATTTAGCAGACGCTTTTATCCAAAGCGACTTACAATAAGTGCATTTCAACCTAGAGTACAAAAGTGCTACCGAAGTGCAAGTCTGTGTTTAATCCAGATATAGTCGGAAAAGGTGCGTTTTCAGTTTTCGGCGGAAGGTGTAGAGACTTTCTGCTGTCCTGATGTCAGTGGGGAGCTGGTTCCACCACTGACGAGCCAGGACAGCAGACAGTCTGGATTTCGAGTGATTAGCTCGAGGTGACGGAGTCACAAGTCGGTTGGCTGTTGCCGAACGGAGCGAACGTGCCGGGGTGTAGGGTGTGACCACATCCCGGATGTAGACGGGCCCGATCCGTTCAGAGCATGGTACGCCAGAACCAATGTTTTGAAGCGGATGCGGGCCGCCACCGGTAGCCAGTGAAGAGAGCGGAGGAGCGGAGTGGTGTGGGTGAATTTCGGAGGCTGAAGACCAGTCGAGCTGCTGCATTCTGGATGAGCTGCAGAGGCCGGATGGCCTTAGCAGGTAGACCAGCCAGAAGAGAGTTGCAGTAGTCGAGGCGCGAAATGACCAGAGCCTGGACCAGAACCTGCGCTGCCTTCTGGGTAAGAAGAGGTCGTATTCTCCAGATGTTGTGCAGCATGTACCTACAGGAACGCGCTGTCACAGCGATGTTGGCCGTCAGGGAGAGTTGACTGTCTAGCGTCACCCCGAGGCTCCTGGCAGTCAGGGTAGGGGCCACACGGAGCTGTTGAAGGTGGTGGTCAGGTCGTGAGTGGGGGAACCTTTCCCTGGTAGGAACAGTAGCTCGGTCTTGTCAGGGTTGATCTTCAGGTGGTGAGCAGACATCCACTGAGAGATGTCGGTCAGACAGGCAGAGATTCGCGCCGCCACCTGTGTTTCGGACGGTGGGAACGAGAAGATCAGTTGGGTGTCATCGGCATAGCTGTGGTAGGAGAAGCCATGCGAACGAATGACAGAGCCGAGAGAATTGGTGTACAGAGAGAAGAGGAGGGGACCCAGGACGGAGCCTTGAGGAACCCCAGTAGTGAGAGGACAAGGATCAGATACAGATCCTCTCCAAGTTACACGGTAAGTGCGGTCGGTGAGGTAGGAAGAGAAAAGAGCGAGTGCTGTGCCTGAGATCCCCAGGTCCTGAAGAGAAGAGAGAAGGATCTGGTGGTTCACGGTGTCAAATGCGGCAGAAAGGTCTAGAAGGATAAGGACAGAGGAGAGAGAGGCTGCTCTAGCAGAGTGAAGCTGCTCAGAGACAGCAAGGAGGGCCGTCTCTGTTGAGTGGCCGGCCTTGAATCCAGACTGGTGGGGGTCAAGAAGGTTGTTGCTGTGGAGATAGGAGGACACTTGGTTAAAGATAGCTCGCTCCAGAGTTTTGGAAAGAAAGGAAAGAAGAGAGACCGGTCTGTAGGACATGGCACTTTTAGATGACACGACTTATCACTTCATTTATTACCTCAATAAACATCGTAAACATGAGTTTATGGTCTCAGTCGTTAATTTAAAATCTTCTTCAATACAGCACGATATTTAATAAGCAAACGATGGTCCAATTTAAACTAAAATAGACAGATTGTTACCGTGACGTCTCTTCTGCGATCCAGCATTTCTGTTCACTTGATGCAAAAATCCAAGATGGGACGGTCAAAAAGCCGAAATCCAGGCTACAAAACTGTATCGGGAGTCCAGACTCCGGAGGACGGGACAACGGGAGGATGGTCTTTCTGCGATTGGACCAGCAGCTGACGTGATGACATCACCACATCAGCTGCTCTTGCTCCTGACTTTACTCTAATTATTCACTGTAAATTATGTTTTACATTCAAATAAACAAAACATCCTAAAATGACATTCCCTGACTCAACAACATAGTATATAAAAACTCATCTGTCAGTAGTTTATTTTCTCCTCCGCTACCGTTACCGGTTGCTGGTGAAATGCATTCTGGGATATATGCTGGCCAGAGTACTCGTCTGATGCATCCTGGGTAAAGTGGGAGGATCAAGTCACATCCGGGCATTTTGACCGTGCTTTGAGAGAAGCGAACTTTGAATGTGAACATGTACCCGGGCTGAGACTGATGACGTTTCACGAGTCCACGAGACTACAAGTAGAGGAAAGGACGCACAAGTACGCTGATTGAGAAACGCCGTATGACCGATGGGTGACGTCACAACGACTACGAAGACCAAGCTTCTTGGAGCAGTGCACTTAATCCTGTTGGAAAATCCCCTTTTCATAATACTCAGTACGCTCACCATCATCATCATCATCATCATCATCATCATCACTTTGCCTCCAACACCCCAGGGAGCAGATGTGATGGTCCGGTGAAAGCGACCGCACAGACGTCGAGCTCGAGCAACTCGGGCGAGATGCGTCCCGCTTGAAGACAGAGCCGTGAACCTCGGGCCTTTCAGGACGAGCGACGACCGTCGCGTCCAAGACAATTTCAGCTTCAATTTGCATTTCGTAAAAGTCGCCGTCACTTCTGTTTACGCTGCATAATGCTGCATGCACGCCGACGCAAGAACACGCAGCTTGTGTATTAGAGATGACATTTCTCACAGCCACGGGGAAAAATAAATAAACAGAAACAGGCTTCTTCTGGGAAACACATTCCACCGTCTCATGAGGGAACTTAAACCAATCCATGGACACCAGACACTTTGCTAGCCAATACCACGCTGCACCCAGCCGACCATTTTTAACAACGTCGTACGGAAGATTATTTTCCAAATCTAGACGATAATGTCGTAATGATAATGTTGAGAGGTTTAATTTAAAGATATATGTCTATGTTGTGGCAAAAAGAGAATGTTTTAGGACATTACGAGGTGATATTTACTTCGAACTTGAATCAAATTAAACAGTTATATGGTAACAAGAACACATCTCATAATACTTAATACTATTTAGTTATAGCGGGTATAATAGTTATTGTTGGAGCTATTTATTGTGACAGTTGGATTTAGTTTTATTGTAAAGTAATATAGATTATTTATTGCTTATATTTTGATATGTTAGAGTTGTTTCTTATGATAGTTGTAGTTTAGTTTAATACATTATGATTGTTGTTCAAATATATTTAGTTGTAGGTTCAATGATTGGCCAACACTGGCACCTGTGGTTATATGTAGATGTGGGTAGGCACAGGACCAGCATGCACCAGAGAGGAAGTGTCGGCGTTTTGTTTGTTCTTTTATTTATTTAGGAAATAAATTATTAGAATAATGACATACGGAAATGGACATTACTTTCTTTTTGGCTGTGTCAACTCCGAAACCCACGGTGCATCAGTGGCAATTTGATTTATAGTTGTATTTCATTTCTAAAGACAAATGGCCACTACAGTTAGTAAAAGCCAGGCTAGCCGTTTCCCCCCTCCGTTTACAGTGTTTCTGCTAAGCTAAGCTAAGCAGCTGTCGCCTCACATTTAACAGACAGATGTGAGATGGCTTCCAATTTCTTCTCAAAGTTAAGAAAATAAGCACATTTCCTTAAAATGCCAAACAAGTATGTATGTGAAAAAGTATGTGCATCACTGGACCACAGCTGAGAAGAATGAGTGTGACGGGGAACCCAACCAGAAGAACCTAATTAGAAAAAGCGGAGGCCTTTTGATCAGCCCAATGGCCGACTGAAGTATTTGGCTGGTTCAGAAAGTCCTCCTGAGTTGGAGAGAAGGAAGTGGACATTAGTCACAGGGATGGAGATGAAAGCCAGACCTAAGAGAAATAATAATCAGATCTCCAGGAGTCCCGGGCTATCACAGATACCTCTCATATAATATAAACCTCTCCGGGTAAGAAAAGATGAGTGGAGGGGAAAAAGGAAGAAAGAAAAGCTGCATTCCAATGTCGCAAAAAAAAAGAAGGAAAGACCCCTCGGACAGAAGTAAACTTACAAAAACCTCAAAATTAGCAAATTCAATTTCCCACGATGTTCCGTGAATCGCCGACCCGTTAGTGAATCCTCGGAGGGGACGGTCGCGTCCTCGCCCTCGGGGCTGTGGGAGAACTTCTCCTTTCGCTGTTCGGTTGCATGAAAAGTGAGAATAAATAAGCGAGGAAATTAGAGCGCGACCGTTTTTGGACGAGTCCATTTCCCGTGTTTACCGATGAGTATCTGAAGGGACTTAACGTCGGCCTTATCGCGTCCTTGAGAGGAGATGTTGACGTTCGACAATGATCACGGTTAGCGGCAGTGTTAAAATTACAATTGTGTTTATACAAAAAGTCACAGGGGGGGACACAGAAAACACTTTCCAGGAATACTAGAAGCCTATTGGTTGTTTTAAGGGATGGATTTATGAGCACAGGGTGAGAAACCTGGTCTCAATGTGCAATAAAACACCTCAACACTAACTGAAAACAGAAAGTCAATGACGGGATAAAAGACTAAACACTTGTAAGTCTGTTGCGCTATCACAGTGGATTTTATAACGCACACGAACTTTGAGAGAAAGCTTGAGAAAATGCGGCCGACTAGTCAGTCACACACACACACACACACACACACACACACACACACACACACACACACACACACACACACACACACACACACACACACACACACACACACACACACACACACACACACACACACACACACACACAAAAACACAAAAACATCACGGACATGTTCACTGCAACAAGAACTAAACAGGAAGCGTTTGAGACTCAATAATAATGTTGCTATTGTTTGGAATAAAGTTGTTTTCTAACAAATCAACGCACACACACAGTGTGGTGGAGCAATCTGCTAAAAATAAATACACAATTTAAAGAAGTCTGGTTTGAGCAATCCCTGATATTGTTGACACTTCAAAGTGAATTACGACTAAACTCAATGTTTCTGCTGTTCCTTCACTGGAAGAAGAAAGTGTGAACATATATTGATAGATTTGAGGCGTACGAGAAGAGATGAACACATTAGAAGTATAACACAATATCAGAAAGCAGCAGCAAAAAACGGGGTTTATGGCTGAGCTTTGCTTTTCAAAATCTAAAATTGTGAGAAAAGAATAAGTAATTGTTCTTATATTGTTCTTATTGCTGCTAATTGTTCTTATTGCTGCTAACTTCCCGTCTCCACACTCGACAACAGCAGAGGTACAGCACACAGACAACAACAGATGTACTGAGAAAAGACACGTGTGTGTGTGTGTGTGTGTGTGTGTGTGTGTGTGTGTGTGTGTGTGTGTGTGTTCTGTAAAACATGGCTAAAATTAGAGATGGTGATGACGGGGCTCAGCTGGACATGTGGCCACAAGCAGGGAGTTGACATTTCCACTGAACTCGCACTGAGCCTTTTTACAGTCCAGAGGGTTCAAAGGTAGAGACACGTGTGTGCATGACAGGCAGAGGAGCAAATTAGAAAGACAAGGGATTAAAAAAGCAACTGCTAAGTCTGTGATGTATTCAAAGTGAAAAAAGGTGTGTTAAAACAGATTTACGATCAAAAGTGCAAGATTTGTACGTTTTCTGACCTTCAAATGTGGGGATGTGCCGTTTTCTTGAAATAAAACCGATGCTAATCAATAATACAACTAAACGAGTTTAGGTTTAATGCAGTTAAGGTCCAGGCGAGACACCAGTTACTGCACCTGCAACCTGTCTGGGAAGTCACTCCAGAACTAAAAAAAAGTTTCATTATTTTTGACGATCACATCACAAAACCCGACGGTCCTCGGCTGTGTGGGACTATTTGGAGCCGAGGCCTCGTCCTCTTCTGCAGCTGCCTCGCGAGATGCGTTTCAAACATTGTGGAGATGCCTTTGACGCAATGTCATTTTTCACACACACACACACACACACACACACACACACACACACACACACACACACACACACACACACACACACAGGCTCTTTCTGCCATGTGACAATTTCATAGAAGCAAAACCTTTTCCTCGGCTGAACTTTTGACCCACGTGTTGCGTAAGAGCGCTCGGTGCCTGAAGTGTGAGAAAGAAAGTCAGGCGGTCCGAAAGAAGACTTCCGACACACGGTTCCCAAAACACGAAGAAGATAAAAAGAAACAGGAAGCGTGGTGGTAAACAGACGGGGACCGGTGGGTCTTCTCAGTGCAGCTTTAATCTCTCAGACGAGACAATAGTGCAGTGTTTCCAAGTTGTAATGAGATGAGGGGAACGAGAGGCACAGAAAGGGAGGGGAGAAATGAGAGAGGGAGGGAGGGAGGGAGGGAGGGAGGGGGAGAGAGGGAGATAGGAAGATGGGGAGAGCAACAGAGAGTGAACGAGAGATAGAGACAGAGAAAGAGAGAGAGAGAGAGAGTGGGAGAGAGAGAGATGCGAGACAGAGACAGGAAGACAGGGAGATAGAGAGAGAGAGTGAAAGAGAGATAGACAGAGAAAGACAGAGAGAGAGAGAGAGAGAGGAAGACAGGGAGAGCGACGGAGAGAGGGAAAGAAGAGAGAGAAAGAGAGACAGAGCGAGAGGGATAGATAAAGAGACAGTAAGAGAGACAGAGAGAGTGAACGAGAGATAGAGACAGAAAGAGAGAGAGTGGGAGAGAGAGAGGGAAAGAGATAGACAGAGAGAGAGGAAGACAGAGAGGGAAAGAAGAGAAAGAGAGACAGAGAGTGGGAGAGAGAGATGCGAGAGAGAGAGAGAAAGGCTTCTACTGCTTTTCAGCTCACATTATTCATTTTATCTTTAGAAACAGGTAAAATATTAACAACAGAAGGAAGACATTCCTATTGATACTTTACATTTTTAGAGCGTTGCGAGTTCTCAGTCACACTCATATTTTAACAGCAGCTTACCAGGTCTGTGATTTGTATAAAAAAGGATATAAACCTTAAGATTTCATAAGTAAACTTCAGTTTGTTGTTGTTTTGAATTCCCTAAATCTTCAAACAGGCACGAACCAAACAGATATTTCCATCCGTCCCGATTACGGAATGCAAAAACCCATTTCACTTTCATTCAAACAACGTCAATAAAAGCCATAAACAACATCCACGCCGTCTCCATTCGCCTCTGGAGGCAGCAGCGCTCGCCCCCCCGACGCCGTCACGCTTACGGACGACTTCACTTTTATCTGCGCTGCCTGTGAGCGGTTTGATAATAAGCACCCGGCGCCTGAACCGAGCTTTACATTTCATCTGCAGGTGTGATTATGGAGTCGTGGAATCCATGAAAAACACGTCCAAAGAAAGATTGATGGGACCCGTGGAATGAGGAGAGGTGAGAACATGCAAGATGATACATGTACGCACAAACACACACAGGAAGAACACACAACAGGGTCTGGATCTGAAGCTTTTATTGTCGCTCATCATATATTAATATAACTCACAGTATTTTAAGTGTCCGATACGATTTGGTAGCTTCAATAAAACGGGAATGCTGATTCAATAAAACCAAAATATGACCCACACAAAGCTCAAATCCCACCATTTATTAGGGCTGTGTTTCCACAATAATACGTTTACGATACGCATCATGATGCGTAGGTTGAAATGCACTTATTGTAAGTCGCTTTGGATAAAAGCATCTGCTAAATGACATGTAATGTAATAATGTAATGCGGGAGTTATGATTCAATAAATCAATATGTTGCAAGGTGATGAATGTTTCTTTTCTTTTTTTATCACAACACATAATATCACAATACTCAATATTTTCTAACACCCCTAATGTGTGTCACCTTCGCATTGAAAATGCGGAAGATTATGTTTTGATTGCTGTGTATTTATTTATTTATTTATGTATTTGTGTGTGTGTTACTCGCATAACTCAAAAAGTATTAAACAAAAGAATCGCATGAAATTTGGTGGGATGATTGGTTATTATCCGGGGACCATTTGATTAGATATTGGGATTGATCGGGTCAAAGGTCAAGGTCATGAAAAGGTCACAATCTTATTTCTACCTTAGCGCGGTCCATTTCTATCCAATTGGCATTCAACTAATGCCAAAATGTTCATAATTCAATGCCCAATCTTGTGATATGCGAAGGTACGTGCTCCACCGAGTGCCCGTTCTAGTTCATATATGAATTTATTCATAACTCCCTGTCTGGCGATCAACAGAAGAAACGTACTCCTACACAGAAGTACACAGAAGACTCTCCTGTCCGTCTTCATCGGACCAAAGTCGCGGTATTTTGGGTTTTTACCAAACCAGTGGGAGGAGCTTGTGTTTGATGGTCATTCCTTCCACTCGGCCCACAGCGCAGTGAGTCACTCCGGCCAATAGACAAGAGCTGATTGTTGTGAGTCAAATATCAAACGGACCAGCGCACCCACAACAATAAGGAGCCCATCGGGGAGATGAAATGCATAAAGAAACCACGAATGGAGCTCAAACAAATGTTTCCTTTCATCCTTCAAGACAGCGAATTAAATGTCATTTGGGTTTTGGACTGTTGTTATGGACTAAACCATTTTCTTTAAGATTACATAGTCTGATCCTTTTCTTTTTTAATATTTGCTGGTTTATGGTTTAAAATTTTCAGTATAACTCCAGTCGTGGGTTCTGTACGCACATTTTTTGTATTCTTATGTGTTTAATTGCACTTTATATTTGAGTTTTATTCTACATACTTCTAATCATTCCAATTCAATTTACTTTTTATTACGTATGCTAATCTTATCTTAATATGATAAGAAAACAAATGAGTCACAAGTGAACCTGATTCACATTAACAGTGTATGAATATAAAGAAAATAAAAACACTGACCAACGTGTTCATCAACCAATCAGCTGTCAGGAGTTAGCTGCAGTTTCTTCAGCATCAACAAACTATGAACCAGTAGATAACCTGAGCTGACAGTGACTGCATCACTCTTATTGATCCACACACACACACACACACACACACACACACACACACACACACACACACACACACACACACACACACAGTCTGAGCCCTCTACTTGAATCCCTGCCAGCTCTCTGCAGCACTGCAGATGTGGGTGTGGCCTCACCAAAAGGCTTTCCGTTGCAATGACACTGAAGAGTATATGAAGCGGTAACCACGATGCCTGACTGACCACAGCAAGAGAATATTCACATATTCAATCACATAAACCAGCTTCATCGTGAATACGGTCCAAATACCACAGGAATACAGTTAGAAACACGAGCGTTAATGATGTCATCGAGGCAGCTGAAGAAGCAGAGGAGAACAGATGACCTTCATACTGCATGTAACATACAGTTAGTGCAGAGGACATAAGAAAAGCTTGACCTAGATAATACTTTGCATTTGTTGCCTAAAAAATAAAATGCAATCATCATAATCCAAGAACTTGGTGTGCTTTCAGGTTGAAAAGGATGTTGGTGCTGATGTTTAATACAGAAAAAAGCGAAGGACGAGCTTTCTCGTCAGTGTCGACTACCATGACGACTATCTGATATTTAAAAAACAAATGTTTTATTGTCTCGCGCCAACATTTATGAGCCTCTGCCTTCTGGTGATGTCATAGCTTCTACAGAGAAATACCTTTAAAAGCCCTCCTCGCTCGAGGAGTCTGTTTTACCAGCTGGGTGGGGATCGGTTCAAGTGGGAGACGGAGGGTGAGTCACAGTTAGAGTGAGTGAGTTAAACACAGGTGCTCTTTAGTGGTCACCTGGTTTGATTATTAGATCTAATGGACACATTGTCCCTGAGGTACAAGAAGGGTGAGCTGGAGAAGGACCGGGCTCTTCATCTTCAGTCCAAAACCAGTTGGGCACTGGTTGATCTTTCAAGAAGCAACGTGTTTCCAGTTCATGCACAGAGCTACAATTAGGGATGGGACAATAGAGCTCACAGTAATGACAATAAAAACACTCAGAATAAGTTGATCTCTGTGAATTATGAATATCGTTAGGTGAGTCTGATGTAATGAAATGATCATATAAGAAAGAAACACTCAGTTACTTAAATTTGTTTGTTTATCCTTCATTGAAATAGGAGGATTTGTGATAAACTAATTTATTGTTGTTTGTATTTCACTAAAAAAGGTCTTTAAATGCGTCTTCTGTGACACAATGAAAACATTTCTTTCTTCACAAAAATGTAAAGCTCTCACAGTATGCTTTGGGGCCATTTTAAGAGTTTTTAAACTCTAAAATCATTGTTAATCACAGTAATATTGGTCAAGATAATTATTAGCAATACGATGACAGCACTAATAATTAAAAAGCACAGTGTTGAATCAAACTCTCTGACTTTGATCATCTTTTACATCCATTATTAAGCATCTTATGGATTTGCTGCGATTGAATATCTTTAGATATTGGACAATTGGGCGGCGGAAAGCACGACTGAGAAAGGTATCTTAAATATATATATTTTACGGACTAAACCGTATATAGAATTAGTAATAAAATTGGCCCTTAAATAAAGACATGAAGGCACACAAGCCTGCACATGGCTTGTGAAAATAGTCCAAACCTTTACTCAATTAATTAAATAAATGTTTTATCTCACAAAATCACAAATCAGCCTCCAAGGGTTTTACAATCTGTACACATTTGAAATCCTCTTTCCCTCAGAGTGGTGCAATTAAAATAATGGATACTAACAAAAGGCAAAGCAACTGTCATTCAAACATAATAAATGAAAAAAATATATATATAAAGTAGTCAAACATCAAGAGTAAAATCACTCATTCTGGAAAGCTGACTTTAGAAATGTGAAATCCTTGATCCGTTGCAAAGTATTTGAATGCTGAAGCAGTTATATTATTCTTGATAGTTTACATATATTAAATCATTGAATTATAGATGTTGTAAGATTACTCCTGTACATGTACTGAAACCCTTTTCCCCCTGCAGTTGGAGTTCATTATTTCTCCCTGAAATTAAAGTTAAATGAACCTTTTAAGTCTCACAGAAACATAAACTCCCGCACTAATGCTTCGGAGATGCACCGAATTACACTTAACAAACCGTCCCTTTTGTTCAAACCAGAGGAAAATTGAAATAATCGGCACAGATTCTGTGGCATTCCCGGTCAGCGCTGTGCTTCCACGATGACGGAGTGACCCGAGTCAATTTGCTCCGCTGTATAGGATGTGTTTGACAAGCGCTGAGTAAATGTGCTCAGCCATTATGAAAACAGGCCTATCTTTAAGAGCAAACACTAATCCCACTCACTCCAGAAGCCTGTGTCAATACGCTGGTGCTCAGTGCCAGCCGGCTACTGGGATAACCGGCTGCAGCTTCAGAGGGAAAACGTCCCTCCTTTTCAATTCAATTCAATTCAGTTTATTTGTATAGCCCAGTTTCACAAATTACAAATTTGTCTCAGAGTGCTTTACAATCTGTACACATAGACATCCCTGACCCAAAACCTCACATCGGACCAGGAAAAACTCCCAAATAACCCTTCAGGGGGAAAAAAAGGGAAGAAACCTTCAGGAGAGCAACAGAGGAGGATCCCTCTCCAGGATGGACAGAATAATGGATGTAATGTGTACAGAAGGACAGATTCAATGCTATTGAATGTTATCTGTATCCAGAGGAATAACATGTACAGCATACGGGGAAACAACTTATACACACACGATGCAAGCGTACATATATCTGGGGATGGGCTCCCCCGGCCACTTGGGATGGGCTCCCCCCGGACACTTGGGATGGGCTCCCCCCTGACACTTGGGGATGGGCTCCCGCCTAACACTTGGGGATGGCCTCCCCCCGGCCACTTGGGATGGGCTCTCCCCGGACACTTGGGGATGGACTCCCGCCTGACACTTGGGATGGGCTCCCCCCGGCCACTTGGGGATGGGCTCCCCCCGGCAACTTGAGGATGGGCTCCCCCCGGCCACTTGGGAATGGGCTCCCCTCGGACACTTGGGATGGGCTCCCCCCGGACACTTGGGATGGGCGCCCCTCGGCCACTTGGGATGGGCTCTCCCCGGCCACTTGGGGATGGGCTCCCCCCGGCCACTTGGGATGGGCTCCCCCCGGCCACTTGGGATGGGCTCCCCCCGGCCACTTGGGATGGGCTCCCCCCGGCCACTTGGGATGGGCTCCCCCCGGCCACTTGGGGATGGGCTCCCCCCGGCCACTTGGGGATGGGCTCCCCCCGGCCACTTAGGATGGGCTCCCCTAAGTCACCAATCGAGGTCCATGGACCTCATCGGATCTATTTCCAACTCGTCACATACCGCCACTTCGTCAGACACTTTGACCCCACTTTCTGAACACACTACTCAATGACCGCTGATCATGTGGTCAACATCGATTTCAAATTTTAGGTTCAGGGAACAAAGCCACTGAGTTAGGTTCGGGGTAATGATCTTGGTCGTGCTTGAAAATAAGTGAGACAAGAAAATCCCTTTGGTTTAAGAATGGATAAAAAAATCTTTGGTTAAGGCAACAAAACCACTTGGTTTGGTTTAGGAAAACAACAGTTGAGCTTAAAATACATGAACATGGACCGAAGCACGTCACAAACATCACTAGCGTAATTTCGGGATACGGACACCTGTTCCAAACCTGTATTTGTGAGTGGCTTTCTGTCTTCATTTCTTTGGGGGGGGGCTTTATGAGACCGGGCTGAATCGACACGTCATAACCAAGAGGACCGATCAATCCCCTGAACCAATACAGACACTATGTCTCTGCTCTTTTCTTCAGGAAACTGTCCGATGTTTTTTGTTCCACTTGTGACAAAATATAAACAATCCTGATTATAACGCAGAAGGAGTGAGAGAGGCCCAGTGGAGCACATAGTTTTGGAGGTGCGGCCATGAGGGATGGATTTATGAAGCGTTGACGGCTTTCTGGGCAAGAAGAAGAAAAACCTGAACCCAACTCTTTGCATTCCCACTGTGCTCATGTGAATGTCCGTACATCAGCGGTTACAGCAGCTCCTGGCAGAGCGAAGGCCGAGGCTAGAGTATCGTCAGCCTCTAAAAACTGTACAAAGAACATTCAGCCCAGTGATGTATTTCACCAGCTCCTACGTGAAACATTGCTGTTTTAGCTGCAGAAGAGAAAGGGAGTGAAAGTTCCTCTTATCCCTCTGCTTACTATGAAACGAGAAGAGCCAAACAGTCCACACTTCGGCCGAAGGAGAGGAAATTCTGGAGGAGCGGAAAGAAGCTCCCCAGAATCTGGCCACCGTACATCGAAGTGGAATGTAACAGTGAGGGGGAGCGAGGAGGAGGGCTGGAAACACGGAGTCACGTCCCCACGGAGGGCTCGTCCAGAAGGAAAGTCGGGAAAGAAACAAGAACCTGAATAATTTCGAGACCAACTGGAACTGGATTATCGATAACGATGTCAAAGTATTGTCAAAAGAGTGCAAATTACAGTATTTAAAGTTACGTGACTCGCTTCTAGTTTTTAGTGAATGAGGCAAATGTAGAACTGAAATGATAAGTCGGCAAATAGAATCAAAATAGAAATGCTAAGAATTTCTCCTTCCACTTTTAACTTTTCTTTTGTCTTAAAAGGTACAGTCGCATTTAATTTCAAGTCCATGGATATTCGCTCGTAGCCGGTTTCCAGCATACGTTTCCCGTTGCGCTGCGATCTCCAACCGACTCCTATATACTCAGGTCAGAGTTCACCGTAGTTCACCTTGTGCAGTAGAAATAATATATTTCATAATAAAAACAAAATACCAGTTTACAAACCGTCACTTTTAAAACACGGTTTACAGTTTCAGACCACTATCCAATATTTATTTATGAAACTAAATTAGAAGTTTGATCACGTTAAGGCTGCAACTAATGATCAATTTCACATCGATTAGTCTGTGGATTATTTTCTTGATTAATTGATTAGCAGCTTGTTCGAAGAAACGTCAGAAATAAATTACTCATACCATTAATCAATTATTAAAATATTTGGCATTTAATATAATAGTTGGCGACTAATGCAGCTTTCCATCATGTCATGGGTCAGGTAATATGATCAATTAAATTCCTTATTTATTAATTGTTAATTTATCAAATGGTCAAATTGTAACAAAAAGGCCAAAAGTGACAACAAATCTTTAAAAGATTATGAATTTTAAATATTTTATTGATTGATGAGTCAACGAATGGTTTCCCCAGCTCACTTAATATTCTTAGGTTTTGACATATTGGAGTGAAGCAGGCGATTCAATGGCTCAGGCTCCAGAGACTCCATGACTCGAGGAGGGAAGTAGCCGTTAGTTACAGCCCAACCCAGATGAGAGTGCTTCACAGATGTGCAGCTGAATGTAATCCTTGAAGTGGGTAAATATACAGACTTGTTTTCTTTCCTCACGCTGGATTACAGGCTGCGACGCCACCCTGATGTCCCTCTGAGTCATGAAGAGTTACCATTAAACCTTGGAAGAAAATGCCGCTCGTAAAATTAAAAAAAAATGCGTTCAAGCGTCACACTGCGGGGACGGAGAGGATTAGCAGCCAAAGAGAAATGAAACTCGCTCTCTTCAAATGTTGATAATCTCAACTGTCCTCAAAATAACAGCGCAAAGCCGGCCGCTAATTGCTCCGACACATCTGTCGCTGCCGGGCTTCGGCTCTCCTCCCCTCTCAAGATGTCGCAACGAGCTGAACGCCACGTTGACAGCGCGGGGAGAAAACACGAGACGGATCGATGGCGTGTTGTCGAACCGCTCCGGCTGAAGTTTTATGGGAATAAACAAAAAATGTTACTTAAAAACTAATTTTGGATGCATTAAAAAGCGTATGTGTGATCCTGTTGATCACGCAAAGTACGTCTCCCACAGGCTGAGAGGTTATCGAGTTACAAATCGCGAGCGGAATAATCCGTTACATTCCAGATGACGTCACTGCATATTACAATGTATTTGTCACAGCTCCGAGATTGATTTATTTGTGAGGTCAACGGCGACCAATAAACGTGTCAAGATAAGTCCGTAAATATTTGCCTCGACTGCGAGGGCTTCGAGTCGTGTATCGGTACATCTAGGAACTTTCTATCAATAAATCCCATCCGTGTACCCGACACTGTCAGCACTGTTTGAGTTTCAGCTGCCGGTGCTCTGGGTAATGGAGATCATCAATTTATGTATCTGTTCATCGAGGAATACCAGCGAGCAACAGCTGCGAGGCTGCAGGAGGAGACAGATGCTGGAAGGAAACGGGAATTCTTTGAACACAGCTGTGCGGGTCATTGGGGGCTGCGCCGAGGCAAATGTCCAAAATCTGCGATAATTGGGTTTTTTTTTTATTCCTTTTTGGCCACCGGGGGGCAGCGCAAACAAGTTATGAACATCATGTTGACTTGTAGAACAAACACGGGACTTTCACCCAGGCGACTGTCGATTGTGTCCGTATGAAAACAAAAGTCAACTTTAAACCTGCGATGCTACGTCCGATAAAGTTTTTTTTTTTTTTTTTTTTTTTTAAACAACCAAGTGGTTTTGTCGTCTAAACCTTATAAATCGTTAACAATGGGGGGTTTCTGTTAACTTGATAAAAGGCCAATAAGAAAAGCATCCCATGTTTTGCAGAAACACACAACACCAACATTTTATTTATCGACTTTTGTATTTTTAGTTGTATATTCTGTAATTTAATGAGTGACCAAGTTTGACATTGCGGTCATTATTATCGTAAACATTTTGATTAAAACTACACAACCTCGAGTGAAAAATCATGAGCATGTGTTTTTTATATAACAAAAGGTGTATTAGTGGCATTTAAAAAAGGGACAGTACTATCATACCTATAGTGCCATTTATTAATCTAGATACTTTTAGTGTGAGTTCTTGCGTGTTGGAGAAAGACCTTTGTCAAATATAATAATTTAAAAAAACATATCTAAAAACTCTCCTGCCAGAAATCCTGAGCTGATGCCTCAAGATAATCAGTTAAGCAGCTTCATGTCATGTGTGAACTATTTTCTTTCCGCGGAACTACACACACACACACACACACACACGCTAATCGTATCACCACGTCGAAGGAGGCGTGCGTTTATACTCTCTACCGCTAGCTCTCCGCTACAGGACGCCATTCACGTTTACATCTCCCGCACTCACAAGCACGAGCCGCTCGACAGCTCTTCACTTCTATGACAGATACGGCACATACATAAGTATCTCCAGGTGACCTCTAACTTCAGCTGACAGAAGAATCTGTATGTGTGTGTGTGTGTGTGTGTGACCTCTCGGTCATTAGCCGACGCCCAGGTCATGTTCGTAAAGCTCCGTCCGAACACTTAGCCGTGTTGGAGCAAAGTCAGAACAGGTGGCCTCATCACGCCCATATGTGGGCCACATGTCGAGCATTAGCTGGCCGGCGCTAGGCTAACGCCGCGGCCGCCAGGTGAGAGGAGTGACTTAGCACAATCAATACGCTAAAGCTAAGCCACGTGGTCGGAGCAGGAAGGAGGTCAATCCTATTAGCTGCATCTGAGAGTCACAAACGGTGGTGCTCGCTCCGATCCCGTGACCGGCCCAGAATATCCGTCACCTTCGGACGAACTCAGACGTGAATCGGGGCCACACACACACACACACACACACACACACACACACACACACACACACACACACACACACACACACACACACACACACACACACACAGTCTTGAAAGCATCACACAACCCGATCAGGGAGACTATGTTACACATTGTCTGGACTGAAGTGGTTGATTATCTCATCTGAAAAGCTGGCATGCCCCATTTCTTGGACTTTGATGTAAAGCAAAATGAGCTACCAGCGACAGAGTTGTTCTCCGACGGTACCCCACAATGTTTACATTCAGCGTGAGTGAGCCTCAACACACACGTTGGATCGTCTTCCTTCCTAATAAAAGAGTTTGGCTTGCAACCAGCAGAAAACCACTTCCTGGTTCCTCCATGCCGGAGGAACAAGAGCTAGAAGCTACTTTGATCCATTGATCCGCGGCCGCACTGGTGGTCAAAAACGGGAGGAAAAACAAAAAAAAATACACGTTTCTCCATTTCATAATCTGTGGTGTTGACGCATGGCATCGAGAACAAAATGTAAAAATCAGCCTGACGATGAAAGAGATCAGCATCAGGTGGAATACACGTATCAGCCAGGCTTCAACAAGATGTGGATCAAAATACAAGATAAGAGATTCTAGAACTAGCTATACGTACACATTTCTTTAAGGGCAAGCCACCCTTGTGTGTATGTGTGTGTACCGAATGTTTGTTTTTTGCTGCCTTAATATGTTCTGTGTCGAATCCGTGTTGTCCATTGTTTTTTTTTCTGTCAATTCCAACTTTTACTCATGTTGTTTTCCTGATTGTCCATGTGGTCTAATGTTCATATTTTAGTCCGTTCTGTACGCATCCAATGCACATCTGTGCGTTGTGGCGGAGGAATCATACCTCAATTGTTCTTCTAGAGTCTGGGTTAAAGGATGAGGGTGAACCTGAAGGTTTGGCAGATTGAAAAAGGAAATTTGTGATATTGGGCTTGGTCAATATAACCGACTTGACCGACTCAAACCTCAAAGAACAATCGGGCTTCTCGAGCAAAGCGACATTCCCTAGAGAGCTTGAGCGAGTACAACATTATTTTAAGGAAAAATAGAGTCATGTGGGCCGAGTATACGACATCACAGGGGAATGTAGCCACACGTGGAGCGCTCTCCAGCCGTGGTTCTTTAATGATTGGAGCGGTGATGTCTGGAGGTCTCCGCTGTAAAAAGCTTTATGACAAACTACCGGAAAATATACAGCGCAGCACTGCGATGAACTTTCCATGAGAGCGGGCGACATCCCTCCAGACGTGTGCTCTTTTCACACCGTTTACTCTTTTATTGCAGCACATCTGGATAGCTGTCGAGGTGTATGCCATCCCCATTTGGGTTTTCAGAAGAGACCATATATATATATATATAATCAAAAAGCGAGAGAGAGAAATAGAATTTCATACAGCAAAGGGGAACCGTTTCTATAAGAGAGCATCAAAAGAAGACTCTTTCTGTTGTTGCCACTCCTCCAGGAGAGCAGAGGGGAGCGATTTTAAAACAAGCCCAGAACATCCGCCGCTTTACAAAACCAGAGGAGGGTTGCAAAGGGACGACGGGATGGGAGGGGGGCAACATCTGGCCAGCTGCAGACGAACAAAGTGACGGCAGCGCATGAATCTCAGCATCGGTGTGTCAGATGATTTCAAGTCACCCTTTTTCTTTTTTTTAGCCATTATAATTTTTTTACAGAACTAATCATTCTGTGATTCAAAATCAAAATGAAAACCAAAAAATGTGGACTTTTTTTTCCTTCACAATGATCCCCACAAGATGTCCAAAATAAAAAAATGGTCTGTACCAAAAAGTTTTGAGGTTTAGGAACCAGAGGATATAATGTGCGCAGCTGCAACCTGTGAAATGTGGATTTTCCGTAAAAAATAAATAAAATACTCAAACGATGAATCAAATCGGTTTCTTGTTTCAGCTCCACGTTCATGAAGATAAACTGGTCGGACCTTTCCCTCGAGAAACACACAATCGGAACAAACAGTTGCCACAAATGACCGCAACACAGAGTCATGTGTGCGGCAGATTCATTTAGTTTGAAGACGAGCAGCGAAGGAAGCGGCTCGACGGAATAAAGCCGCGCCTGTCCGTCTCATTTCTACGGGACACACTGCTGCAGGTGTAGTCAGGGCAGTAGGGCAGCTGGCCCGGCAGCAAGTGTGTGTGTGTGTGTGTGTGTGTGTGTGTGTGTGTGTGTGTGTGTGTGTGTGTGTGTGTGTGTGTGTGGCTGACGAGGCACCTGCAAACTCTGGCGTACCCCAGCATAAATAAAAGGGCCTGTGAGAGGACACAAACGGGCACATTGTGGCCGGCGAACCGCGACGAAAGACACGACAGACGAGGCTCCGCATCCTGAGAGGAGTCACTGTCGCTCCAGACACATCTGGAGATGGTTCCGCACAGATGTAGGGCTGCAACGAAGGGATTATTGTAATCATTGGTAAATTGATTCATTGTTCAGCGGATGAAACTTCAAGTGTTGTGTTCTCAAAAAAGTCCAACAGCTGAAGCAGTTTTAAAAAAAGGAACATACGACCGAAAAGCAGCATATCTAACAATATTTAGCCTTTTTGTTCCCCTTTAATTTTCTTGTTTGGAGAATCACAGAAACGATGATTTAATATTAAAACAGTTTATGGTTTTAAAGCCCCATTATGTAGTTTTTCCCTTGTAGCGCCCCCTTCAGGTATTTAACGTTTACTTCAGTGTCGTAAATACCCAGTTACGATAGATCAGGGGTCGTGAACCTCTGGCTCTGAGCCATATCTGGCTCTTCCGGTGACGCATATGGCTCTTTTGAGTTTGAGTAAAAAAAACTAAAAAAAACTCTGTCCGCCCCCCTGTAACTTTCTCTCTCCTCCAGATGACAGCAGCAGTAATGTCAGATCCCTTTCTTACAGACGTCTTTGTTCTTTTATTAAACTAAACGCCTGTTATTTTTTTCAAGCTGTTATTTTAAGATACAATTGTTACATAGCGTTGCTTTACCTGTAGCCGTGACGACCGCGGCAACGGATGCAACGTATGCAACGTTCAAGTTAACGCAAACTTCCTGCGGAGCGCGACGGGTCCAAGTGGAGGAAAGTTTAACTAAAGATTGTTTTGACCCGCTACACAACAGGCGCTCCACCGGCGTGGCTCCGGCAGATCTCCCCCGTGACCTCCGACCTCAAGCTGTTAGGAGTCAGAGCGAGGAGAAGCTCCATCAACTCCGCTGGAGGAGCGGGAACAGCGTGTGCTCCTCGTCCCCGGCCAGTGGAGCCGGTCTGGATGCGTATTCGGTTTCAGGAGGAGAATCAGAGCTTGGCACCGGGGGGGTCGGCGAGATAAACGCACGCGGTGAAAAGGAACAGCTGGAGTTGCTGTTGGCATTCGGCTTCTTTCGGCGAGGGTAAATGAGGCGAAGCGATATTACAGCTAAAAAGTTGGGGGGGGGGGAGGGGGGGGTTAAGGGGTTGTGTGGCTCTGTGCGACGACAACGTCAGCAGCTGTGTTTTCATGCGAGCTTCGACAGGAGCTAGAGGAGGCGAGGCGGAGCTGGATGGGACTTCTGCTCCCGATCGGCTTCACGCTTGTGGACCAGTGGGAGGATTATAGAGGAACGGGAAATATATTGACATCATACATCAGTATTGCAATATGGGACTAGACATCGTCTTGGATTTTGGATACTGTAAGGAATTCTGAAACTGAGCACTTCGCAGATGATGGAAAACAGGCTTCCGGACGCGCGTGAATTAAGTAATCAACATTTAATGGCAGGAAGTGTAAAACAAACATTCAAAGCTCACGTAAATCGATTCCCGGCTCCTCCGCCAGACCTGTAGAAGAGACCCGATTTCTCTAATCCACATAGCTTTAATCATTGGCCCCGGGTCAAAACGTCATTTCCGGTCAAGTATTTTCACAATAAAAGTCCTGTCTATTATTTTCGGTATTAAAGTCACCTTCACAATAAAAGTCCCTTGTTATTTTTAATTGTCACGTCATGGAATTCAACCGGCTTCGTCGATCTATAATACTAACATATAGTCACTCTCATGAACATACATTAATTCTTGCCATTTATATTTGCATAGAGTAAAACATTACCCCTATGCTTGATAATACATTAATAACAATATTTTCCCAAATATTTTCTATTATAATATCTTTCTATATGTATTAATTTTAAACATAAGACCTCTGCAGATGTTATCAAAATAAACTATTGCAACCTAACAATACCATATTATGACGTACGTGTCGTCTTCCTGTGGTTTTAAAGGCTGCATTACAATAAAATGACGTAGGTGTATGAATCAGAGAGTTCTATGTAATTGTTATACCGTATGAATATATTAATATATAACAATCGTAATATACTTTGTTATATTATTAATATATATTATTAATTATATTCCTATTTACGGATAAAAAATATATTGTTTAAATATTTTGTCAACCAAATCGTCACACGCTGTTCTTCTACAACACCTCCAGATGCTGCACAAACATCCCAGTGGTGAACTGCTTATGCAACTCGCCGCTGCATGTGTGTGTGTGTGTGTGTGTGTGTGTGTGTGTGTGTGTGTGTGTGTGTGTGTGTGTGTGTGTGTGTGTGTGTGTGTGTGTGTGTCGTATGGATCACCAGACACTCGAGACGTTTGTGTTACTCAACCTACGGTCCTGCGTCACGTCGCGTCGCTCTTCACGACCTCGTTAAAAATACGCGGCGCCGGAACTGTACTCTCAAGCGAGAGGACGCGTGAACGTCCACGTCTCTTTTATGATGGTCTTTACCACCTTGACCTGAGGAAAGCAACACATTCGGGGGGGCAGAGAAGATCTGGCTGGACCCCACCCAGTTGGAGGAAATCCCAGTAATACACACTAATCCTACTCGACGTTAGTGTGAGCTCTGGGGGGAAGACGGTATTAAAACGTGCACACGTGTGTGTGTGTGTGTGTGTGTGTGTGTGTGTGTGTGTGTGTGTCGAGGGAGATGCTGGGAGGTGAGACCGCTGACCCGGGTTGACTCCCACTGGGAGTGTTTCTGTTGGCCGGGAACGACGGAGGAGCACCGCGGGAGCTCGAGCCTCGTGAGGCCTGCAGGTCGTCCGCAGGCAGACGACACATGACTTGCAGGTAAAAAAAATGTTTCAAATTTTTTTTTTTTTTTAATGTAAAAAATGCGACTAGCAGGTGAGACCGGAAACAACTCGACAAAGAACTACACAAGTTGTCTTTGTGGTCCAAAGAAAACAAACCTCAAGCTGTGAATCTCTTCAGCCACACGGTTACATAAATAACAATCTGTCACAGCCGTCGCGTGTGTGTGTGTGTATGTATGTATGTATGTATGTATGTATGTATGTATGTATGTATGTATGTATGTATGTATGTATGTATGTAAGTATGTGTGTGTGTGTATACACATCATGAAGGCAAGTCCAACATTAATTAAAGCTCAGTTTAGGTGTCAACCACCTCCTGAAGAAACACAATAGTATAATTGGCGTGGCTTAATGTGGGTTAAAGCGCCACGATGACGGTGGGCTGTAGGAGTTCGTACGTTTGGCTCGTGGCCGCGTTCACGTCGCTATGAAGTATAACCAACGAGGGCACTCGTTTCTCATGTGAAATCATGTGTGTGTGCACATGAAAGTACACACACACACACACACACACACACACACACACACACACACACACACACACACACACACACCTAGCTGTGCCCCTGCACTAATGCCCCGTGACGCCTCCTCTCTGGTCTTGGAAAGCAGAGCTTTTTTTCCCCCATCAGTGTCAATGTTGAACCACAACCAGCTCCTTTTTATTTTTATTTTTTGGGGGGGGGATTGTAAAAGCATTACATCGCCCTGTATTAGGACCAGAAAATGAAGTGGATCTAAAACCTAATTTATTATATTCCATAGAGACACAGATATAAAATGAGGTCACAGTGGAGATCTTTTTTTTTTACAGGTTGTCCTTCCTCTCTGATGCCAGACACTGAAGAGACTACAGGGTGTGAAGTAGTTGTGTCAACCATCCGGTTACCATGACGCCCCGTCCTGTCGCATTTTTAACCACATCTTGCATCCTCATACCTACTTAGGACATTCATTCCCAGAGTGAGCATTAAACCCAGAGACTCGACAGGCTGACATCTGGATCCAAGGTGGTAGTTAAACACAACATGATGACTATTTATTTATTCATAGTTTTCTTTTACTGCCTAAAATACACCGAGGATCCATCTCCAAACTATGGTCGTGTGAGCTAAAACGGGAGAGAAAAGGTCAACTACGAAGTAAAGACGAGACATCTGCACGAACCCGTCATTACGGATGATTAGCCCTGTTGAACAAATGGAGATGGGGTTTCATCGTGAAGCTGCACTGACAGCTTCCCTTCATAGCCGTCTGTCATCCATCGCTTCGGGGTTTCTACAGCAAGTTAGAGGGAAGACTTCGAATGCCGTTCAGAGACCAACTTTATTGGAACAGAAGAAGAAGAAAAAACACAATTACTTTGGGTTCGGGGCAATTTATGGCAAAATGCCCTTTTGGCAACCTCCAGGTCGGATGCAGTAGTGACTTAAAACGTTCATTCTACGGTTATCAGGGGGGATGACTCTTCTGGTTGCAAAAATAAGTTATTTTGTCTATGAGTAAATTATTCTACTTCTTACTTTATGTTTTTGTTACCGCAGTAAAACATTGTAAACGTGAGTTTACGGTCTGAATCGCTAGTTTTTTCAAGTCTTCTTCAATACAGCGGCTCCTTCATAATCATAAGTAAACGACGGTCCCATTTAGTGTCAAGCAGACCATAAAACAGGGAATGCTTATGGGCGTGGCTACCTTGTGATTGACAGGTTGCTAGCACGCCATTGTCTGGTCTGGGAGTTATGCATTGTCCGTGTTTTTCACCGTACGCCGTTGACCCCCTCACAGCGCGTTTTCCGTTCATGGAAGTTAATTGTAACCTTTTCGGAGCACCAAAGAAATGTCTTAATCATCGACCAGTAGCATTTAGTCCTGACCCGTCGTGTCCCTTCTGGTTGCAAAAAAATGAAAATGCAGAACTTCAAAACCGCATTCTACAAACCGGGAGGCGACGTCGCGGCGACGGCGTCCGCCTCTTCTGTTCGGTCTACGGCCCGTCCCTGCTGGTGGTGGGCCGACTACATTTTTGCGTTTCTCGCTCTGCACGGGAGATTCCACCAGCTCGATTCCATCATACCAGGTTTGAAACATTCCCTGCATAAAAAACACTGTGCCTCGTAGACATTGCCTGGTTACTGTTACCAAACGGACCAAAACATATTCCCAGCATCCTGCTCGTCATGTTTTAGCATTTGAGAGATTGATTTTAGACCATTTAAACCCACTATGCCCTTATTTTTGGATTCATTCAGTGTTTTTCGATACATATTAAGGATCCACAGGTACCCTGAGCTTCACATGTCAGTCCGTATCCACAGAAAACATGTTTACGTAGCTTATAAATGTGCTCACGTGAAGCTGTGGCTGTAACCCTTCTATTGTACGCCTGACTGCATTGGTACACACCATGCTCAATGTTGACGTGGAACAAAAGGCGATGGAGACTACGCAAACTATTTCACACAATAAATTCCAGTGTGCTGTAGTCACAGGAATTTAAAGCTTAATGTCAATTTGGGTCCTATCTGGCGCAAGAAGGAAAACGGCGTGAGGAATGACAGACCTCCGATAAGCACTAAACCAACAGCAGGTGAACTATTTGTCATATTTCACGTATTTCTTTCCGCAGGGTGGAACGAAGGCGCGAGGTGTTGAAGGTTGTGTCAGCAACAAGTCAATTCCTCTGTAAACTACATCATGAGCGAAGCCCGTCCGTCACGTCTCTCGCGATCTTGATTTACAATAACAACCGCGTTGGCCGGCTGGGTTTATCTTACCAGCGCAACACGGGGTGGGTTCACATCTCCTTGGGGCGGAGTCGGATTAATTGAATCGCGAGGGAGACGGCGCGCGTCAGGATCTGAACGCGTTACTGCAGCCGTTGGCTGGTTTCCAAAAGAAAAGGCCAACAGCTCTTGGAAGTGGTATCTTCTATTAAGCATTAAAAAAAGGGGGGGGGGGAACCATACGCTTTCGGGCCTGTGGGCGAGTTCGGCCTGCAACCGACAACCAGCAGGAAACTCCTGTCTGCTTTGCTCAAGAGCTGCCGGTTCAACTGGTCAAGAGCTGCCGGTTCCCTGGTCTTTGATAGCGGGAGGTGGGAAGAAAAGGATCAAGCTATTCTAAACCCAATATAATACATTTTATTTATACAGGCACTCAAGGTCGCCGTACAACACATTAAAACAGTTACAGTTAAGACAACCGTCTATCACTGCCATTAAGCAAGTAGGATGTTGGGTTTTAAACCTCCAACTTTTGATGGAAATGTATGTTTATTTACCACTTGTAAAATGCTCTGCTTTTATAATGTATAATCAAAAAACTTATAAAATAATTGCATCCACTGAAAAAGTCAACAAAAAAAAAAAAATCCTGGCAGCCTTTGGATATTTCTTTTTTCCTACTTAGTTATTTACATAGTTTTTTATGCAGCTACGTTACCCACAATGCAACTGTGTGTTTTGCTGGTAATAATAACTAATGGAGGGGCACTCCACAGAAGTCTGGTACGCTCACTTCTCTTTTACTTCCCCCCCATTTCGGGGTTCAATTCTCAGACCCAACCGACACCGACTCAGGTGACATCACTTATATTCATCAGACTTTGTGCAGCTCCCTCCGGCGTCAGAGAGCTTCAAACAACAACTACCCAACGACTCCGACCATCAACACCTGCAACCTGAGGCACAGCTCTTTAACCCCAGTGGCGCAGCGCCAGAGGTCAAGGTCAAATTCAAACTCAAGAACATGAACTCAAGGAGAGGTCGACACTTGTGTGACTGTGACCAGGACATCAACACTCCTAGACAAAACACTGTGATGAAATATACATTCACGCAATTACAGGTGGCCATAAAGCAACAGAAATAAATGAATAACTCCTCCTGCGCTGCTTGTCTACTTCCACGAATAACTAGAGTGTCGAGGAAATGAAGATGAAGTTTTACTCTGAGGTAATTCCTTCTCTCTAGCTCTCTCTCCCTCCCTCTCTCTCTCTCCAGTAGCTCCAGTCTTGGCATCATTCACCAGCGAGCAGATACGCAATCTCCCTGTGCAAACAATTAAAGGCTGCTCCTCTGCACTCAGAGCTACTCACTCGTGTTGCAGCGTCGAGGATTAACGCGATACGCTTACTCATTAACCCCGGAGACGCGCCGGTGAATGGCATTCCTGGGAACTGTGTTTGCTAAACCGAGGGCAATGAAACGCAGCGCAGAGCTACTTGTTGCAAAGATTGTCGTCTTGCCGGTTGCCTTTGAACCCGGCGTCTGAGCTGCCGGTTTCAACTCCGCTTCAATACTGGTGACGATCCACTTCATCACGTCGATACATGGGGAGGAACTGAAATGAGCGGTTTGGACCGGGACATTAACGATAAATGAAAATGACATCACCTCCGAAAGAGTGGCTTTGAAGTCGAGATACCGTCAATTATTTGCACCGCCGCGGCCAACTCTACCTCGATGAAGAAATACCAGAAGGCAATGTATGCATTCCTGTGAGCACTGCCCGTGTGACGTCACAGCAGGCGATACAACCCCGCGACAAACACAACACCCTCGTCAAGAAACAACCACAATTCGACTTCCTGACTGGCAGCATTGTGCGCGCAGTAATACGGGTGCCATGTAATGTCACAAATTCAGTTGGAGACAAACAAGAAAACAGTGTGCGGTTGTGAACCTGTCAACGGACTCGTTGGGCGTGCGCTACAGTGACAGGTGAAGACGACAAAGAATATGAGTGGAATGTCTTCGAGAGATATGATAACGACCGGTTTGCTTCGCGACCTTTGGCGGAGGCCCCCGGTCAGACAATCTTTGCCCAGAGCAGAGAACAAATGGCAATAACCACCAAGGCGAGAACACGACTATAACTACTGACAGGCCATTGGCGGACTGCAGATAGAGAGCTCCCCTGTGTGTGCGACATAATCCCCAACGCAGATGGAAGGGCAATGAAACCTCCGCATGGGGGCCGATACGAGACACGGGGCTGACCACAGGGACAGTTGTGTAACTGATGTTAAAAGACGCAATGATTTATGCAGCTGAACATCAGCCCACCCATACTGGGATGGCTTGGATAACTCCGGAAGACGGGTATTGGCTAAACGGTCTACCTTTTGAGGCAAATCCACATCGAGTCTCAAGTCTTTCAAGAGTCTCGTCTCATTGCAGTCGAGTCCAAAGTGGTCATTTTTACCTTGTATGTGTGCGTGTTTGCGTGTTATTCGCATAAGTCAAAAAGTATTAAACCGAATCGCATTAAATTTGGTGGGATGATTGGTTATTATCCGGGGAACATTTGATTTGAATTTTGGATTGATCGGGTCAAAGGTCAAGGTCATGAAAAGGTCAACATTTTATGCGAAGGTATGCGCTCTACCGAGGGCCTGTTCTAGTTGGAACTGTGGTCTGCCTCAAGGTCAAGTCTCTCGTTTCTAATGCACAGCTTTGTCATCGGCAGATGACAAATGTGTATTTATCGACTCCCAGAAGTCTTTTCCGCTTACCTCTAGCACCGGCCCGGCCCCCAGGATGATCTGCTCCACTCCGCTGGCAAACCCCTTCTGGCTGAGAGCCGTCAGGTGGTGAATGAGGAAGTTGGTGCTTTGCGTCTTCCCGGAGCCGCTCTCCCCCGATATGACGATGCACTGGTTGCTCTCCCTCTGCAGCATGGCGTGGTACGCCACGTCCGCCACGGCGTAAATGTGCGGCTCCAAGTTGCCCAGCGCGTGATTGTCGTACATCTTCACGTACTTGGGGTTGTAGATGGGCAGGAACTTGAACGGGTTGATGACGATGAGGATGCTCCCGACGTACGTGTAGATCTTCTCCTGGCGGAAGCGCGAGCGCAAGTTGTCCAGCAGCGAGCGCTCGTTGAGCTCCGGCAGGTGGCACAGGTCGGCGTGGTCCCCCTGAGGGGGGGGCTGCGGCAGCAGGCCGCGCTCCACCATGCGCCGCCGCTCCTCCGTCACCTGCAGCCACATCTGGAGGCTGCCGCCGTAGTGGATCGAGCCGTCCAGGTTCTTCAGCCGGAGCAGGAAGCGGTAATCCTCGCCGCCGGAGAGCGTGCGCTGCTCCAACGCCACGCGGGGCCAGAGCATCATCCTCTGCACGGGACAGTCGCAGGGGTTCAGCACCCATTCCTCCCCGCCGAACTCCTTCACCTCGGCCAGGACGTAGCATTTGGTGCGGTCCAGCTGCAGGCGCTCGATGACGCGCTCGATGGCCTCGGCGGCGGTGGTGGTCTTGCGGGCGCTGATCGGGCAGTAGATGGTGCCCTCGGCCAGGGCGCCCGGGTAGATGCGCAGGGTGAACTCGGAGTTCTCCAAGCGCGGCCGCCGGCCCAAGGTGCCCATTCCGCCGACGCCGCCAACGCCATCACGAGCACTCATGGCGCCGCAGGAGTTCCCATTAGCAGCAGCCCCCGGCAGTGGCACGTCCTTTACTGGGCTGGAGGGACCGCCGAGTCAAGACATCGCCTCTGTGGGGAAGAAGAGGGAGACACGAATATCCATCAATACTCTGGGAAGATTTAAGGATCGGTTTAAAATCTAAATATCGCCGTTTTAAAAGCCACAGATTACACATCAAGCGGAACAGCACCACTGAGTATGACACTGCATATCTACGATGTGAAACTGCCTCAAAAGCTTCTACCAACTGTTGAATTGATCCAAATCCAGACCAAAGCCCTCGGCAGTCAGACAGATTACGAATTATGACACACGGACTTCATGCGCTGTTACGTAAACTCAAAAAGGGCCACATTATTTTTGCCGGAGCCTCGACAAGCACACTCATAAAAAGGATGACGGATAAGTCGGGATTACACACACACACACACACACACACACACACACACACACACACACACACACACACACACACACACACACACACACACACACACACACACACACACACAAACAGCTGCCGACCTCTTTACTGAAGAAGACACAATCACGCCCTTCACAAGCTCCTTCATTAATACACAGCAGACATCATGGGGTGAGAAGAGGCCACGGGGGAAGGGGGGGGGGGGAGAGAGAGAAAGAGAGAAGTGACTGAGCAGCTGCGAGTTCTTCACCATCGAGTTGTGTAGAGTTCTGAAGCAAAAACCTTTCATAAATCATATCGAAATGAATCAATTAAAGTTATTTTTAGATGGAAAATTGAACCGGAATCGTCATACAATATGCACAAGCATCCAGCTAATGGAGCTAAATGTTCCCATCAACGGTAACCGATATAAATCAGCATTGCGTGGGGACGGTTGTGCGTCTGCAAGACTCCAAATACAGTAAATAAGCCAAATATATACATGATGGCTCTTAAAAATCGGAGCACTGCGGGTGTTTGACTGTATACATGATATGTAGCCATCATGATGCTTTCAATAATGATATCACAATAAGAATACCACTCAAGAGCGGATGTCACTAAGTGCTCCACAACACAATTTCTTTTTTACAACATACAAAAAGGATATAAAGTTAAGACACTAATAAAACTTAAACAAAAGCAAGTCCAGACAAACGAGTCTTGATCTGCTTTTTGTCAGCAGATCTTCTAAAAAGGCCATAATTTATGTCACATGTTATTCTTCTAAGTGCTACAACATAAAGAGGCCCTTTATTGTGTACATGTCTGTCGACCGCGGATGAGGCCTTCGTTGCAACAGCAGCTGTATCGCTTCTTTCATCCAAACCGGAGAGCGTCGCAGTCTTGTGTCTCGTCGTCAACGTTCAACGCATTCCACGAGATACCATGTGACGCGCTGCATTTGGTCTTTAATGGTCTTTATTGGTCTTTATTGTATCCTTCAACCCGTCTCGCGACTTCTCCTTCAGAAACAGATTCTCAAAGCAGGCGACGGAGCTTCAATTTGGGCGTTTTTCCCCAGCGGGTAGAGAAAGGAATGGCGAAAGTAAGTTAAGTTTCCGTGTGTGTCATTAATTCTTTTGTCTGACCAACAGTCCAAAACCCAAAGATTCAGTTCATTTTCATGTGTGACAAAGAAAAGGATCAAATGGTCGTGTTTGACAAGATGTTCAGTGTTGCGACTCTAACGAATATCTCAATTGTTCTTGAGACGTTTACATCTGGTCAGGTATAAATGAGGAAAAGGACACTAAACAGAAAAAAGTATATCACTAATGTGTCGTTTTTTTCTTCTATTTTTGCATGAACTGCATGAGCAGAAAAAGTGAAAACAGGAAATGGAACAGGGACACGTTTAGTTGCTGCGCAGAGGGGAGCACAAAGGGCTCCTGCACCACTGGTCATTTCCTGTCCAACCTCTCCTGCCATCCGTCTCTCTTCAGCGACGTTGGCGTGACCATGAGGCACACACACACACACACACACACACACACACACACACACACACACACACACACACACACACACACACACACACACACACACACACACACACACACACACACACACACACACGGGACCTCTCCTCTTTTCCAAATGCACACGCACAAACATGTCATCTTTAACCTCGAACAAAGCGTTCAATCTGACTGCATTAAGCAGCCAATAACAGGTATTAACTGTGTGTGTGTGTGTGTGTGTGTGTGTAAGGTAGGGCTCGGTGCCTGGAACAGATGGTCAGCTCTCTGCTTAAAGGATAGGGAAGGAGGAGGTATTTAGGGTTGTAGCCATGCTGGCTGCTTCCGTTTACAATCACACAAGGAAAAGCGACTAATGGACTGTTTCAGGAAAACGGCGGGCATCAACCACAGACTTGAATTATTAACTAATCACCAACAACAACAACATTTAATTTATTTGCTTTTGCTCAATCAGCGTCTTATCATGCAGAATACAAATGGTCATTAATTATAGACACATTTTCAGGCTTTGGATATAAATTAGACGGGACAAAGTGCAGCGACCTACAAACAAAGATCACCTGGTAGAAAAATGTGATGGGCTGCTCCGACAAACAACGACCTCGCTGTTTTTTTTATTTAATCCTTGTTGATGAATATTTGGGAGACAGGGTTTTGAAACGGATATTACAAGGGAGGGAATAATAAACGAACCCAGGGAGCCGGTTAGATAACCGGTGTTTACGTCAGTTGAATCGGCAAAGATCCAAACCAACAACGAGTTAAGAAGTCAAACGGGGAGAGGATGAGGCGAACTGGAGGGAAAAGGCTTAAAATATATATATTTTTGATGTAAATGCTTTTAATGACAGGGTAGCGTGTGAACAAGTGAGATGAAGCATCAGCACGATGATAAAATACTGATACTCGTCTCATTTCATTGTGGTTAAACCTCTAATATGTCAGAAAGATAATGAAAAGAAATATCCAAACTGTGTTGTCCCTGCACTCAACTGGCCACCGAATCCCTGAAACCCTGAATTCAGTTGTGGTTCAAGTGATACACAAAAAAACATTCTTTTGTTCTCTTGTGTCAAAGAGTAACATCACTTCTGAGATATCGTACAAACTATTCGCTCTTCAGACCGACACGGACCAGCACAAGGACAAATGACTGATACTGAAAACCTTCACACATTATGACAAGTGTTGCCCGTTTTGCGAACCGTGAAACAGAGTGTTGTGTTCCCACTAGGGTTGTGAAACGATAAAAAAATGTGCCTTTTTTTCGTCCCGATGTGCACGCACACGGCGGCATCGGAGCTCTGCGGCGCACGAGACAGAAAGCGAGAAGAGTTACACGACACGTAGAGACAGAATGACGTGCTGCTGTATAGGGATGATCAACAACAGACGCCGATTCTGCGCATGCGTTAAAAAAAAAAAAAAAAATCAACTAATTAATCCTGTAATTTACATTAATTTGCGTTAACGTGTTATTTGTCACAGCACTAGTTCCCACACATTGTGCTGCGACGACCTGAGAGAGCGGACCGCCACGCGGCAGGCGAGCGAAGAAGAAGAGGAGGAGGAAGAGAGAATGTTTGAGGCATGATGTCATTTTCACCTGAGCACTGTAACTTTAAAAAGAAAAAAATGCTCGATGTAGATAAGCTGGAGGTTTGTGCCCTGGAGGAAGTGACAACGCAGGGAGGGGGAGGGGTTGGGGGGGGGGGGGCACAGCTGGAAAGGAACCTGCAGTGGCCTCTTCTTCATTTATGTCCTCCTCTAACAACTGAGCCAGCTACAGATCTGGTTACTTCACCTGAATGGAGGGTGTAGGACTCGCAGTCAAGTAATCTGAGCCTGGAATCTGCCTCATGGTACTTTCTCCCCCCCCAAAGAGGCAGCGGACCAGGACTGACCCAAGCTCAACAAAGATATGGATAGTCAAATATGTCACACATGTAAAACAAACACTAATGTTGTTGCGTTGAGTTAAAACTCAGGTCAGGTGTTATCCGAGTTCACGAGAGTTGAGCTTAACGTGGAGACGGATCTGTACTGGGATCGGCTGTCGGGTTGGTTTCCTCACTTTAACCACCCTGTTACCTTCAAATAAACAAACGTCTTTTACCCTGGAGGTCAGTTGGACTGCAGCTATTTAAACCTCCAGAGAATTATACTAATTCCAATTAGTTCCAGTTAGGTGTCAGGTACATAATGTGTGTTTGTTGATACCTGAATAGCCCTTAAATAAAGTGTGTAGAAGGCTGCTGTGTAAACTTGTACATGTTTGCCCCTCCCCCGCATCGTGTGTTAACTATCTGTGGTTTGCTGGTTATGTTAGGGCCCAAAACCTTTTGGAAGATTAAAAAAAGTGCATGTTATAGTTATAGTGACCTAAATATCATCGAAAACCTATAAAATAGGTCTATAACATGTTGATATTTCAGCCTGGGGTCAAAATGACCCCAAAGAACACCAATGTGCACGAGTGTGTTCAGGACATTGAAAACATGTAATCATGTTAATTTTATATTTACCTAGTTGTCGTCTATAAATAAGGAAAAGTCGTGAAATATGAAGCAAAAAAACATGATATATTTTGAGACTTCGAACATCGAATGGGGTCATGAGGGTTATGTGCGGTAGATTTATTACAACTCAAAGCATCCAACAGATGGACTGATTTTCAAACTATGACATCGTAACGAGTCCTTTTTTTTTTCTTCAACCGACAGCAATGGCGAAGTTATTGGTTTTGCACGTCGAGCATTTTGGCGGGGTGGGTACATTTCTCAAAGATGCATCTTAGAATCAATCGCAGTAATATAGAAGAGCGTGGATGCGATACATCGAGACGCATCCAGAATCATCGTGCGGTCGAATCGTCGACCAGTGAATCGTCAGTGAACGGCATTTCATGGAAGACTTACTTCCCCGAAACACACATCGTTTATTGACAGAATATAATGGTTCGCATTCTTTCTGCGATTCCCTCCGACGGGAAACCGAGGAGCCCTTCAACCACGCGAGTCCGCCTCTTCAATGGATGCCATTGTTGCCGAGGAGTGAAGGATCAAGTTTGGTCGGCTTTCCGCGAAGTGAAATCACCCTTCTGAATCACTGCGTGTCTGCGTGTCTGTGTGTGTGTGTGTGTGTGTGTGTGTGTGTGTGTGTGAGATCAGGGCTCAGCTTGTGTCTTCAAGGCTCATAATGTCGCGGTGGCTCTTTATTGGGTCTTTGGCGCCTGGGAGTTTGAATGCGCTACACGGAGGTGTCCGAGTTGGCACTGGATCGTGAAGTCTCACTTCTTCGTTGACCCGTTTTATTCGGGTTTCCCCTGCCAGTCCGACAGCGCCGCACAGCCCTATTCAGCCGCTATGTTTACATGTCCAAACCGCTTATTCTTATTCTTTAGGGTCACGGAGCGCTGCTGGACAGGTCGCCAGGACAATATGAAACTAGAAGATATAAGGATGATATAAGACTTTCATCAGCAGAGAATATTATGGAAAAATTACTATTTCATGTTTTGACAAACAAGATGTGTGGCTTTGTTTATAAAAAAAATTTAAAGCAATTACCATGTTTACATGTCACTTGACAATTTTATTTATTGGATTTCACTTTTATAGAAATGGAGTTTGAAGTCAAGTGTTGCAAAAAGATAAAGTATACAAACAAGACAATATATTATATTGTTGTTTTCATTGCTAGACAGTCCAACCAAAAGTGTCCGTTTTTTTATGACAATCAGTTTTCTCTGTTGATGTTATTTGGATGCTCCATTTACTACATCTTTTATATAAAAATAGAGCTAAAAAGGCCAGTAAAAGGTGTCATTGTTGATCATTTGTAAGCAGTGACAACCACTGTGCAGGGTGAATTACATAAAAAAAAGAAGGTGTGTCATCTTTAATTCAATAGTTGTATCACCATTTCAACACACGTGTGGCCTTATTAGTTGTACTAGTTGATAACTATATCATTCTGCACCCTTTTGCTTCAAAACAGCTTGAGTGCGTTTGAATTTCCGCCATGTGACAAGAGAGATATTGACACAAGTATGATTTAAATCCAACTGGAAAGTTTGCAGTCATAAACTTTGGTATACATTTTATGTCATGGGAATGTTGCTTTCACCTTTTATTGCCGACTGAGTCAGTCGTTTCCTGAATATCTTTTTACATTTATTTGCAAAGCACTTTGTGATATATATAAAAAGAGGTGTGTTTAGTTTATTGGTGTCAACGGGAATCATCACATGAGTGGAAGAAGGTGCTAATTATGGCAGAATATTACAGCCCAGATAAGACACACAAAGCCAGAACTGTGTCATGCAGTATAAATACCACGCGGAAACTCATTCTGCTGCTTTTAATAGGGCCACTCTGCTCCTCCTCCTCCTCCTCCTCCTCCTCCTCCAACAACATAAAACGTATACAGTACAAGAAGTCATAAAAACCCTCTGTTAAAAAAAAAAAAAAAAAAAGGAGGAGGAATGCAAATTAACTGCTGAAAATGGGACTAACCTTTGATGGAAGATTGCCCCGAAAGTGTTAAAAAGAAAATTAACCAACGCTCCCGCAGCATTTTCTATAAAAGAACTTTAGAAAAAAACAGTGTTGTAAAGAAAGACATATTGAGAGCAGGCGTTTGAAGCCGGCAGTCTAGGAACTGGTTTCAACGTCATTGGAGTCGTATTTTTATATGTTGCTCAAACTTGACTGAGACTGTTGAGAACTAAAACTGAACTTCCTGGAGAATCCATATATACTTTTTTTTTGGTGCCACTTTTAAAATCATATTAGAATTGCACAAAGTAGATCTGCCGTTATCCGTTTTCGGCATCACTGTTGAGGACACGAGCATCTAGTTTAAATAAAAGCCATCGGTTCTGGACGGTTAAATCATCCAGTGTGAAGTCAACGTTGAAGACTAATACGAAAAGTTTAAGTTTAAACCGAGAGTCTCCATTGGGGTTTGGGGGAAATGTATTAGTAGTAACATGTACTCTCGCAAACATAACGAAAAATAATATCTAAAGAACTAAACGTTCTCCAGATGGTTATGTCTTGCTCATAAATATGTGATTTAATGTGTATTGTATGCAACTTCCAATGAAAAGCGGTGTGCCAGGTTAAAAGATGAACTTTTAATCAATAGTTTTAAATAATATAAAAGAAAATCTCACAATATGGATGTGGTCATCCAGCTTCATGCTTGTGTTTTCCACCAACTCCACTAGAATAAAATGGGGATTTCATATTGGTGTAGCAGCAACAATAGAAAACAGCAACAACCAGGGTTCTTACACATTTTGACCAATGGATTTCCATGACTTTTCCATGACTTTAAACCAAATGTCCATGACCAAACTGAAATTAAAAAAAACATAAAAAACATGAACAATTTAAAACATTTTGTGTACCGAGAGCGTATGCCGGCCTATATTTTGAGCATCTTTCTTTAAAAAACATTAATTATTTCAAACCCGGTGTAAATAAACATGTGATAACAAATTCTCATTACTTTTCCAAAACTTTTATGATTTAAGTTAATTCCATGACTTTTCCAGGTTTTCCATGACCGTGCGAACCCTGAACAACAAATGTTTAAAAATCAACTACTAAATGTGTACTATGATACAAGTGATCATAAAAGAAAATAGGTAGCAAATACTCTAGATTGTCATGGTATTTTTATTTATTTTTTAGGTATTACTCTTGTTGTTTTCCACATGTTACCAGCACGCCAGATCTATCCACCACACAGGTCATGTCTTCAGAGTTCAAGAGGACAAGCCCCGGCTGTATGAACGGTCCGGGGAGGTCAGCTGATTGATGAGTGGCGGTGGAGGTGCCATGCGAGCGTCGACATGTCCAACAAACGCACACAGACACATAATTACAGGTCACCGCTCCCAAACGTATCGATGTGCAACGCAACGCTGCCTCTGGTGCGCCCCGCCTTCGGCCCAGAGGCAACGTTGGAGCTCTCGGAGAAGCGCCGTGACCTCGCCGAGCGCTACATTTGTGCGCGGCAACGCAAAGATAGCAGTGGGCGCGGAAATCTGCAGTCCGACTGTTCGTGAATGAATCCACGTCCTAGTCGATGTTGTCCTCGAGCGAGACACTTAACCCTGAATTGCTCCCTGTAGCGGTGTCTACGATCATGACACGGCGCTTTAGATGAAAGCGTTAGCTAAAAAAAATGTAGCCTAATGTAATGTGTAAAGTAAATACAGGTTACAGCTTACGGTCAGGAAGGAAAAAACTTTTTAGAAGATGAAATTATCCTGAAAACAAAATGGTACATTACAAAAATAAAAAATAGAAAGAAGTTGGGTAGCTTTTGCTACCGATTAGCCTTAGCATGTTCCAGCTAGTTAGCAGTTAGCTCATCTGAAGGAGTTAAACAACAAGCCCTCCAAGTAATTCCCGATAAAGCCTCAACAAAAAAAACAAATAGCACAAGCTAAAGTCCATAGATGATTGTAGGGTTTCACGTTATAGCTCTGCCTGCATGTGTATGCCTAACTTGGTTTGTAACACCACTTCAAGCGTAAAAACACGTTATAGGATGACGACGTCTACAAAGTAAATGGTTGACGGAGGTTAACTTTGTTTCTCGACATGGTGGTAAATTGACTGTAACGTGGAGGATGTGGCCCCGCAGCCCGCTGCAACTGCTCCCTGTATTTAACTCGCTGCTGGATGACCATGTTTGACGCTCATTTCGGTCGGTGGAAAACGAGGAGCGCGGGACGCCAACGCTGCCGTCAGCGTCTTTAACGATTCGGGGTTTTGTGGTTTCGTTAAAATTGCAGTTAATACATGCAAATGTTTCCTCAAAGCTCAAATGTGTAGACTGGGCTCACTGCTCCAGAACTTTTTTTCAGCACCGGTACACTTGCCAACACAGAAAATAGTTTTCTCATAGCAGCTTAGAAATGCTCAAAGTGACCGAAAGCAGCTCTTATTATTCGGGTGATTTTTTACTACTACTTCTATCAATAATTGATGCAACATTCTTAAACACAAAAAGGTCAAATAAGTACTCTGATTAGGGGCAAATTTAAAACTTCAAACATCGATTAATAAAACTTAAACCTCGTCAAAGGTCAACCAGGACAAAAGATAAAAGTGAGGGTGTCACGGAGGTATTTTCCTTGTGAACTGTGACCTCTTTGCGGCTTTAAAAGCGTGTCACATCTAACTTAATCTGAAAAGCTGGAACTACTTTGGTCAAAATGTGCACAACTCACGTCCACAACCTAAGTGTGATCGGACTCACGTATCTGGTTCCTGTGGACTTTTTCAGTTTTGCCACATAATGAATCATTCAAATATCGTTTTGAAGCTTGGGAAGACGAGCCTAAAACAATGGACCAGAATTACCTGACAATAAACGCATCATACGCCTTAATATCTAGTTGAGCTAGATTTACCGCCCTCTCCATTAGAGAGGAATGAGTCAAGATGAACCGAAGGGAGTGGACAGAGTCCCGGCTGAATTCCCTTGTCAGTTGAAGCCCAGACGGTAGACTCGTCTCCGTTTCACGGTGACGTGGGTTTGGGGCCTGAAACAAACATCACTACCTCCGCGTTGTGCGCTCACTCGAGTCTCTCTTGGAGCGGCTAATGAGTAGAAAGCGGCGGCCGGGTCGTGGAACATGAGCTCCGACCGGAATATTCAGAGAGCCGGCAAAGTGTGAGAGCCGAGTCGAGAGAACGAAAGGCGAGACGGACGGACAGGAGAGGATGTCGGTTTCCCGAAACGTGATCTGCGTGAAAGCGAGAGTGAGAAACACTGAGAACCAACCTGGCTCCAGCATGCAGAGACACCGCTGTGCATCATTACTGCACTTCAACACACGCTCTATTCCACCATTTCAGTGACACGTAATAGAGGATAGGATAGGTTGAAGGATAAGGCTCGTACTTATATAACATTTTGATATTCGGTTGCTATCTTTGAAGAAAAAAGTGTCAAGGTTTGCTGATTTTGTCTTTTTCATCTCATATATAATTGCAAACAAAGCATTGATGAGGCAGGTTTATTGTGGAGAAACAGAATGATTAAAAAGGATAAACAAACGAGAGTCTATCGATTGTCAAACAAATACTTTGAAATCCATCCTCTGAATGCATGAGAAACCCATTCAGATTTCATTTGGAAATGTCATTTAAAGATGTAAGACATCCAGGATGTGTAGCTAAGGAGCACTTTCCAAAACACCCAGATGGTCCATTAAATTCATATAATTTCCTTTTTAAACTGCAGTTCAAATTCATTGTCGAGGTTTAAAATGGCATTTTAGACATGGGACAAAGTATTTATCCACTACACAAACAAACCGCTGCTCACCGGCCTGAAACATGAAAACATCACGGTGAAAAGAAAAAAAAAAGTGGCCCTCAACGACCACGTGTTGGCCTTTACGCTGCTGCTGTTTCAGCTCACAGGAAGTGCGTGGCCAAGACACCCCAGTAAAGTGAGGCCGGAGCGGCGCTGGAACAAGTCCACGCTGGACTCGCTGTCCACGCCGTAATTAAAAATGACTGAAGTCCTCTTAGGCCGAGGAGAACTCTGGCCGGTCCCTGAATGCAGCGCCGGGCCGACACCAACTCCCTCTGCATTCCACCCGCACGAAAATATGACACTGGAGGAAGTGCTCTCTCTGTGTGTGTGTGTGTGTGTGTGTGTGTGTGTGTGTGTGTGTGTGTGTGTGTGTGTGTGTGTGTGTGTGTGTGTGTGTGTGTGTGTGTGTGTGTGTGTGTGTGTGTGTGTGTGTGTGTGTGTGTGTGTGTTAAATTAAAAGCCCAACCATGCTGTGCGGGACCCATTATTGTTATTGCCCGAGGTGGACAAGAGGGAGAGCGCAGAGGAAGGAAATTAATGCAGGAATACAGGAGCAGTTCCAAGGACAACATTGTCGAAAAGAAAAGAAAAAAGAGATTGCGTGCTCCCGTGTCTCTGCAACTTCTGTACCGACCACTTGTATCTTGTGTGCGCTACTTTCACCGAGTCGGTACTTTAACGCAACGAGCGTTCCCGGAGGAGGAATATTGTGGCAGATGTGGTTAAACCAATCAGTTTCAGCCAAAGCTTCAATGTAACTTCACGTTCAGACACAAAAACAAAACAGTAAAACATTGCGAGGTCAAGTCGCTCGTAAATGACCTCGATGGAAAAACCGCGAGTTGCAATGTACTCGTGACTCAATGTGGGATAACCATTCGAGTTAATGATGACTATGTACTGCATCTGGGGGGGGGGGGAAGTAAACAGTACCACTCCTCTGTTGTCGCCATGGAGAGTTCCACTTCCTGTGTCCACTCCCAGGACAATGACAGCAGCTTTGGGTGAGACAGGAAATGTAGCACAGGGGGCTTCAACATAACACCGGCATGAAGTCGGGAATACTTTTCCATCCCACCCTCTTCAAAGATGCTTTTTTTCCCAATCTTTAAACAGGGTTCTTACACATTTTGACCAGTGGATTTCCAGGACTTTTTCATGACTTTTCCATGACCTTAAACCAAATGTCCATGACCAAATTGAAATCTCGATTTATACAAGAAAAAGTGAGAACATTTAGTATTTAAACAATGTGAATTCCAAAGCATACAGTATACATTTAATGACAATATTTTATTTAAAGAATAAACATTTGCTTCCCGAGCTATGGCCATCGAACTTTCCAGTTACGGTGCGTTCACTTGCAACGCGAATATTTTGAGTCTTTCTTTCTAAAAACATATTCATTATTTCAAACTCGGTGTAAATGAACATGTGATAATAACACATTTCCATGACTTTTCCAAAACATTTGTGATTTAAGTATTTTCCATGACTTTTCCAGGCCTGGAAATGACCATTTTAAAATTCCATGACTTTTCCAGGTTTTCCATGACCGTAAGAACCCTTTTTAAAGTACATTTTTACAAAGGAGGTAAAAGCGGTTTTGTTTGGTAACTTTGTGATAAGAACCAGTAATGGTCATGAATTATAAAGCCTGAGACACACGAACCATGACGTTCCTTCGAGACTTCACATGCAGCCGGCTCCGGAGCCAAACTGAAACCGCAAGGGAAACACAGCGGACGACGGCGCCACATCCAAATGTGTACGCGTTGCAATGCGGGCGCGCTCACTTAAAAAACATGAACACATCAAGGAAACAAAACCCAAATAACTAAATAAATATGGGCTGTGGCGAAAGAGTGACGGAGCCAGTTCTGCACCACGTGGTGCGGAGAAGGAAAACAAAAAGCTTTCAACGGAGAGCGCTTTGCAGCAATGCGACACAACCAGACATGTGACATTTTAAACAATCCCGGGCGGTCACGCAGCGTGGCGAGGGCGCAGGCGCCGGAGCGTGGACAACACCTTGTTTTTCACACTCTTTGTTAGAAAGCACAAATGCAATTCAACCCAATTAGTACATATTTCACAAACGTACAATAAAACCAGTTACTGTTATATGGCTGCAATTCTTTTTTTTTTTCTCCGCTGATGGTTTCATTGCAACGCTTTGTCTCCCCCCCCCCCCTAATCACACCCAACTTTCACTCTGGCTTATCCACATGTGAACTGAATTCTCTTATTGGGCTATTATCTTGGAGGTCAGAGCATTTAGACATCCGACTAGAGTTGGGTAGCGAAAACCGGTGCCGCTATGGCATTGTTTTCATAAATCACAAATAATACATTTGCCATTATAAACATGTTGAAGCTAGCTCGTAGCTCACGCTAGCCACGAGCGTGACTGTCTGATATCCGTTTTTGTCATGAGAGCGGCTTTTATAGGGAATATGGCCGAAGAGGTTGTCAATCGTTGTTTTGCGCTTCTTCATTTTTTAAAGTATAATTTCAGGCACAGTTATCGTTTTAAAAGTACCGGTTTAGCACCGGTATCGAAAAAAAACAAAAAATGATACCCATCCCTACATCCGACCGTGTGAGCGTTCTTATTTCCTTACAAATGAGAGCGTCTCCATGCAGACGATCACAGCCTGTGAGTGAGAAGGTCCCTTTAAGTCAAAGCACCGAGTTCAAGGACACAACTTCACATTGCAATTAAAGTCCTCGGTACGTCATAAAACTACGTCATCTTACGTGTAAAAATTACAGTTAAATATGAGGAGCATTAAAAAGGAAAACCATTAGTCATTTTCCTACCTACTCACACATATAGGGCCGTTTCCTCAACATGCCCCCCCTTCACTCGATACCGATTACAATCCAAGTAAAGCTACTGTCGTTGGAGAAATGAGCTGCACCACATTCTGTATGACTGTTGACTCTGAGACGAGACCTTCGCTCTGGAACCGACCTCACATTCACACTTTATTGTTTCAGAAGAGTGGAAAATATAGTTTTTTTTTTCTTTCAGACGCTGGAAATATCAATGTGACGCTGCGCAGTCGGTGGAATAGGAAAAGTACTCCGCCCCGCAATAAAATGACAGAATAAATAAGAAAAAGGCCAGAAAATCACATCATCAACAGCTGGCATTAAGCTTTTTGAATTAAGGGTATTCTTGAGGTTATTTCCATAAATCTTTGATATAACAAAAAAAAAAACATTAATTTAATCCATATGGGTGTTTCCTTACAGCATGTTCTCAGTGCTGAAAACATTGAAAGAGTACAGAGCCCCGATCATCAGCGGGGTTTCTTATTTTATAAACTGTACGTCTCACTGAGTGGAAGTGACGGGTCTCATTGTTTTTACGGTTACATCAGGCTCGACTTAAACATCGCTTTACAGCCATGTAAAACAAAATGTCCGGAGACGTTTAACTTCGGGCGGAAGACAGCCGTGGAAGTCGTTGGAAGTAGCACGTCGTTAGCGCCCTCAGCTCGACATTGAGCGGTAATGAGACGCAAACACGGAGCAGAATAGAACCGATCGTCGCCCGACGTAGAGGTCGGAGTCACCGGGGGCCCGATGTCCGGATCGGAGCATCGGAATTTGGCATATGTAAAAAGAAAGGTTTCACATGCTGAACTATCACAAGATTGGGCATTGAATTATAAAAATTGACCGTGCTATGGTAAAAAGAAGATGTTGACCTTTTCATAACCTTGACCTTGACATTTGACCCGATCGATCCCAAAATCTAATCAAATGGTCCCCGGATAATAACCAATCATCCCACCAAATGTCATGCAATTCGGTTTAATACTTTTTGAGTTATGCGAATAACACGCATACAAATAAATAAATAAATAAATAAATAAATAAATACACGGCGATCAAAACATAACCTTCCGCATTTTCAATGCGAAGGTAAAGACACAAGAAAGACTTCTACCTGGCATCTTATTACGGAAGAGGAATACGATATTAGCTCATTGCCGATGTCGGTATTTGTTTTTCCAACTGTACAAAGTCACCGGTCCACGTCTGAGTCGCTATTTTAGGAGAACTGAGAACTTTATCAAACATTCAGTATCGGTCTGCGATTAAAAAGGTTCTGAGCAACTAAACAAGCAGGTGGAGGTTATCAGGGAGCGGCGGCAGAGAGGAGAGAGGAGAGAAGAGGAGGAGGAGAGGGAGAGGAGAGAAGAGGAGGAGGGAGAGGGGAGAGGAGAGAAGAAGAGGAGGAGGGAGAGGGGAGAGGAGAGAAGAGGAGGAGGAGAGGGGAGAGGAGAGAAGAGGAGGAGGAGAGGAGGGGAGAGGAGAGAAGAGGAGAGGAGGAGAGGAGAGGAGAGAGGAGGAGGAGAAGAGGGGGAGGAGAGAAGAGGAGGACGGAGAGGGGGAGGAGAGAAGAGGAGGACGGAGAGGGGAGGGGAGAGGAGGAGGAGAAGAGGGGAGAGGAGAGGGAGGAGGAGAGGAGGGGAGGGAGAGAGGAGGGAGGGGAGAGGAGGGAGAAGAGGAGAGAGGAGAGAAGAGGAGGAGGAGAGGGGAGGAGGGAAGAGCAGGGGAGGAGGAGGAGGAGAGGAGAGGAGGGGAGAGGAGAGGGGAGAAAGAGGGGGAGGAGAGAAGAGGAGGAGGGAGAGGGGGGGGGAGAGGAGGAGGAGAAGAGGGGAGAGGAGAGAAGAGGGGAGGAGAGAGAGGGGAGGAGAGGGAGGGAGAAGGAGAAGAGGAGGAGGAGGAAGAGGAGGGAGGAGAAGAGAGAAGAGGAGGAGGAGGAAGACAGAGAGGGGAGAGGAGAGAAGAGGAGGACGGAGAGGAGAGAGGAAAGAAGAGGAGGACAGAGAGGGGAGAGGAGAGAAGAGGAAAGAAGATGAGGAGGAGAGGAAAGAAGAGGAGGACATTGAGGGCAGAGGAATGAAGAGGAAGACAGCGAGGGGAGAGGAAAAAAGAGGAGAGGAAAGAAGGAGGAAGGCGAGGGAAGAGAAGGTATCGTTGCCCCGGGGTTGAAGTATATTCATGGTTAGCCGCTCGCAGCGCAACACACACACACACACACACACACACACGCACGCACACACACACACTCTCTTATTTTGAATACCTGCGACGAGGTCAAGCATACCCACAGACACCGACACACGCAAGAAGAATCCACGGGCGCGTCATCTCCACGGCCAATTAGGCCGCAGTGAATTTGATCCAATTAGCCGCCAGAGGTTTCTTTGGTGCAGCGCTGCGTAACGAGGGAAGGTTTGTTCCTCGAGGGCCTTTTCGACACCTGCCCCGAGAGAAGGGTTAAAATGGGATATGTGTGTGTGTGTGTGTGTGTGTGTGTGTGTGTGTGTGTGTGTGTGTGTGTGTGTGTGTGCGTGCGTGTGTGTGTGTGTGCGCGTGCGTGCGTGTGACGGCAACTTAAACAAAAGACAGCACAGGATCTGACCACCTCGTACGATACAGACGTCTCATCCTGGCTGGTTCATCTAAAAAAAAGGTAAACGTAAACTTCATTTCACGTTAAACAGACGCACACAGAAAAAAAAGCACTTAAAGAAACAGTCCCCCCGAATTAAATGTTCACGAGAACAAATTAAATTACGTTTCTTTCCGTGTGATATTTAGTTTCCAGGTCAGTCGTTTCCATGCAATGATACCTAGAATTTAAATCTATCATTCACTTATGGTACATGTCATTCTTTTCATAAATAGATTTGTAAAACTTGATTTTTGTTCATTTTAAAGCTTAAAAGAATGGCTTTGCTAGATTACAACAGCCTTTGTTTGTGTCCATCCCATCATTTCGATTAGAGAACTAACGCGCCGCACACCAAACGATCAAATCCGAAAATCGCCGATGCGACACCGGCTCGGAGTAATGACATGTCATCATGTCTAACTCGGGGTCTGAATATCGAGCATCATTTTAAGCACATCTGTTTAGCGTATTAGGAAAAAAACATGACCTGTAATTACAGGGCAGCGCTGCAGTGGCGCTCGAGCACAGCCGCGGTCGAGAGAGAGAGAGAGAGAGAGAGAGAGAGAGAGAGAGAGAGAGAGAGAGAGAGAGAGAGAGAGAGAGAGAGAGAGAGAGAGAGAGAGAGGAGAGAGAGAGAGAGAGGAGAGAGAGAGAGAGAGAGAGAGAGAGAGAGAGAGAGAGAGAGAGAGAGAGAGAGAGAGAGAGAGAGAGAGAGAGAGAGAGAGAGAGAGAGAGAGAGAGAGAGAGAGAGAGAGAGAGAGAGAGCTGCAGCATGATGATAACGCATGTTTGTTTTTTCAGGCCTCGAGGAGACGATGGGAGACGTTGGCGAGAATCTTGTGGAGAGGCTTCCGAAAAATGTTGCGTCCTCGGGGTTCCCTGCACACCCAGAGGACGGCGCGGCGGCGCTTTTGGTAAAATGAACGACACTCGGCGGAAACTTCCATGCTCAGCTCCCTTTGCACTATTAACTAGAAGGGGCACTCGGTAGAGCGCATATCTTCGCATATCACGAGATGGGGCATTGGATTATGAACATGTTGCCATTAGTTGCATGACAATTAGATAGAAATTGACCGTGCTATGGTAAAAAGATGTTGACCTTTTCATAACTTTGACCTTTGACTGATCGATCACAAAATCTAATCAAATGGTAACCGGATAATAACCAATCATCCCACCAAATTCCATGCGATTCGGTTTAATGCTTTTTGAGTTATGCGAGTAACACGCATACAAATAAATAATAAATAAATACACGGCAATCAAAACATAACCTTCCGCATCTTCATGCGTTATTCCGCGAGGCACTTCAAACGTCTCGACCGGTAAGTCTCCCTGCGTTCTCAGATGTCCTTCTTTTCCCAGAATGCCCTGCAACAGCGTGCACGGCCTTGTTTTATTCAGTCGGGTTTCGTGCACTCTAGCGATCGACAACGAGGACCGAGAGTTCGTGGACAAGAAAAGCGAGCGCCGAGCCGTTGGGTCAAAACACACGATGAACATTGCACATTGCATTCTGGTCTACGGAGGACACGGAGAGCCACATCTCCTCCAACCTGGGTTTCTTCTTCTGTGGTACCCAAAATCACCGTGCACTCTTAGATTCTTCTAGTCGCCTGACTTTTAGGTTGGCCAAAAAGAAATGTCCTGTAGTCAAACTCTAGAGTAGATTCAGAGCCAACACTCATGGCTCTCGTGAGAGACGATTCATTATTTGTACGCGTATTATTATTTGATAGAAAATTCTAAAAAGTGCCAATCACAACTTCACAGATTTCCTGCTTCATCCCCTTTAAACCCCAAAAGCACCACATGACATAAAAGCAAAGAAAAGCAGCACATCTCCGTATTCATTGAGTCATTTCAATGCATTAAAAAGTGGAAAAATGTGCCACCGTCTTTCACGTGGCTCGCTGCAGCTGGCACGGCGCCCGCGGCGGCGCGGCCTCGACCCGTCTCCGCTCCGTCCTTCCGTCCCCGCCTGAAGCTCCGGCGCCGCGAAGAACAACAGATTTTGCAGCTGCTTTCTCGGTCAATGTCGCACGCGCCGAGGAATGCATTGCTTTGACTACATTCACCATCAACACGGAACATCCACCAAAATAAAATAAAAAACTGAAAAGGTGGTGAACTTCTTCCTTTAAAAAGGACTCGGGTTTCTCTCAACACAAATGAAGAGAGACACGTCCACCGTTTAAAACCGAGAGAGAGAATTAGCATCAAGCGCAAAAAAAGCTATATTTAAACAATACTGCATGCTCTCTGTTGAGAAGGGCCCAACAGTCCAACCCTCCATCTTTAATGTAAAGTCTACAGACTCATAGAGGACTCATTACTGTCTGCTTGGAGTCTCCTCACAGAGCATCCAGTACCCCGAGTAGAGCACTGTGAAGTGGGCTCCTTCCATCCTGAGTGGAGCACTCAGGACAATAGAGAGAGCCTGTGATCGTGTCCAGGGCGCCGGGCTGTAATGGGTCAACCGGACCGCCGAGTCACCGCAGTGATACCATATGATATACGATACGATATTCCTTTATTCGTCCCACAGTGGGGACATTTCAAAAATCACAGCAGCGGTGCACATCAGAGCATCAATGAAAATAAATATAAAACTAAAAACTAAATATACAGGGGTACAGACACACCTCCACCCTCTATATATGGATAGTAACCAGGATGAGTGCAGGTGCCGACGTACGAGGGCCGCGGCATCAAACGCCACCATCTGAGGCTACGCAGGGTCCGGGAGGTTCGCTCGAGTCGCTTGTTTAGACGGAGAGAATCGGGAGACCGGTGCGCCTTCAAAAGCGATTCTCTGCGAGAGAGACGTCGTGTCTTGTTGACGTCTGCACTCACAACAAAGCCCTCTTCCTTCTCCCAGGCCACGTATCTCTTATTGCGTCTCGTCTCTCGTTGCGAAAACAAAACGCCGCCGCCGCCGCCAAGGCTGTACGATCGTCTCGTTGAGTCCTTTCAAATATACAGAAATAAAAAAAACCTAACTTTAAATACTAGGGATCTGGATACAAATGGATAAAAACTTAAAAACCTAACAAATGTGTTAACTTTTCACCAAATTTCATTGAAATCGGGTGTGAAAATGGAAAACTAAAAACAAAAACGTGGCCAAAAAACGTCAACAGAAAAAAAAAAAAAATCTCATGAATCTTTTCACAGCACAAAAAAAAACCCAAGTTAAAACATCCTCTCTGACTTCTACCACGACACGTGGGAGAGCCATCCCTCACACGAGACATTTGAATCACGTAACCTTGAAAACAAATAGAAAAGTAATCTGCCACCGACAGACGGGAAGGACGCGGTGACGGCGACGGAGCAGCTGCATCTCCGACTCGCCTCGTCTTATTTTAGGCCCTTTTCTTAAATAAGAGCATTGATTTGACGGCGCCGCACTTCCACAGTTAATGGCGAGCCTTATAATAACTTCGGAGTGGCCTGTATGGTCCGCTCCTCTACGACACTGATAACTACAACAGATTAGAGCATTCCAGCTGTTCGCGAGCCGCGTTTCAAATGCGGCTTATCTCCGCCTGTTTGTTGTCAGTTAGCCACAACTATCTCCTCTCTTCCTCCCCTCTTGCCTCGTTCTGACGGAGCGCAGACTACTGTAAGTGTAAGCTGACAGAATTCCTCCGCGGATAAGAGCGGCGGCGCGGCGGCGCGGCGTCACGGACACGACGCCGCGCCGCGCCGCGCCGCGCCGCCGCTCCTCCTGCCGAGGACGACGCGCAACACTCGGCCGTTTGAGAACCTCGTTTGGAAATGTGACATAAAAAACTGTTTAAAAAAAAAAAAAGCAGTTCCAGCTGGGCTCCTGATGTGGACGAGCCGTCATGTGTAACTCCACACCTCCACCCTCTTTTTGCGACTGTGGCTTAATAACTTCAAATGACCGTCACGATTCAAGTCATTACCTTCGTATTCTTAGAATGCGGAAGGTTATGTTTTGATTACTCTGTATTTATTTATTTGTATGTGTGTTATTCGCATAACTCAAAAAGTATTAAACCGAATCTCATGAAATTTGGTGGGATGATTGGTTATTATCCGGGGACCATTTGGTTTGATTTTGGGATTGATCGGGTCAAAGGTCAAGGTCATGAAAAGGTACCAAAAAAGTGGCTGTGGCGAAGGTATGCACTCTACCGAGTGCCCGTTCTAGTTCAAGGCTGTTTTTGTTTTTAAGTCAGATTTATTTCACGGCCTGTTATAATAAAATGATATTCTCCCAAAAGTCACCACATCGGCATTAGAAAGTTCCGTACCGATTGTATTCGACACCCCGTTTCTCCGAAAGTGTCTTATTTCAAACTGATCCATGGCATTTCACCCCGAGAAGAGAAACGTCTTCACATTATTATTATGTAGAACTTTAGAACAGTGATATGGAAATAAAAGACTAGAGGAAAAAAAACATTTTGGGATACGAATCTCATTTGGTTTCGCAACATTTTCAAACGTCAACATCATTTTTGGCTCCTGACTGGAGGATGAAGGCGCAGCTGAACCTTTGGTGACTAAAAGCTTTTCCATTCATAAAACAAGAACTCCTCAGGACAACTCGGAACATCCTCCTCTTCCAGAGAGAGAGACGGGAATCCACTCTGACCTTCATGGAACGCGGAAAAGCAGCGAGACCTCCGCTCATTGGCAAAGGAACTACTTTGTTACGTTGTTTGTTTAATTAAACTCTAATCCACACATTGCACTTCAATACTGCATCCTAGAACATGTTATATGTACATAAAGACATTTTTTTAATAAAGTTAATCTAATAAAAACGTAGCTTTCTTTCCATCTCCTTGACTTTCCGGTAGACCAGACATAACAAGACACAAAGTGATTTCCTTCAGATTTGAACGCTACATGTCACACCGAGTCGCCGTAGAGGAACATGAACACAACACTTGCCGGTTTAACATCCTCATTAAAACGTCCCGATTCTCTGACGTAAACAACCTGGCTGCCCGGTGGGGGGGGGGGCTCTGCACACGGACGGGACGGTGAACCGTCACTGCGCTCCGGCACATGCCTGAGGATTAACCGTGGGCCCGGGCCCGGCTGCACCACGAGGCAGCAGGGGGGCCGCGAGCTATTGTCACAGCTGTGTCACAAAACACACACACAGACACACACACTCACTGCAAATCACAACTTTAGTTTGCAGTCGCCGCTCCGCTGCCAAAACCCTGCAGTAATGTTGCCGCTGGCACCTGGAGGCCAAAGCCATTGAACCTGTTCTGCCATGCAACGGAGGATCCACGTCCGACGTCATCGCCTCACCAGCACCGTCCTTTCCAAAAGAATTAACTTGAGCACTTAAAGCTCAGAAAATTGCTTTCTTTCCACGACATTCACCTCTTATGACATTTTCTAATCTCCGACTTAATTACGTTCTGAGAAGAAGAAAAAAAAGACGGCTTTGATGACTTGCTGCTCCGTCCAAAACAAACCGTTCATTTAGGGGAAACACGAAACTGAGCTTCCACACAGATCACCGTTGTTTGTTCATGTCCCAATTTAAGGGATTCATAAAAATAATTATTTAAAAAACGGACAAGTTAAGCTCCTTATCACTTCAAGGAAAAACTGCCAAAAACCAACACAATGCACTTTCTTCTCTCCATCTCAGTCCAGCTACTGTTCGCGGCACCAGTCGGTTAATGAGGGGAAATGCAAAACGCGGAGCAAGCTGAGCCTTTGGGGCCAAAGCCTCTCTCATATAATGGGCGACTAAAGAAAGGGGCGCTTTGTTCCGTGCAACACAAGCAGGTTCCTCTTTAATGACTTCACGTGCGCGCCGATCACTTGAACGCCACACACAATCCCACCGTGCGGCCACTTTCCAGGACGTCGCCGGTTCACGTGACTGACGCTTTCCGCCCCAAGACGCAGGCAGGTGACACCTCAAGGGCCGGCGGAGGGGTGGGGGTGGGGTGCCATTCCTATTTTCAGATCATGTCGGGAAACGCTGTGCGAAAGAAAGAAAGAAGCCACGGAGACGCTTGCTCCATCAGTGGACAAAACATTGTATTTGAGGACCTTTTAAAAACACTGTATTTAGGTTTTTAGGGAACAAAGAAAACAAACGCGAGGCTATAGGCCCCTATTACGGTCGTAGCCTCCTTACCAAAGCCAGGGTTCTTACACATGTTGACCAGTGGATTTCCATGACTTTTCCATTACTTTTCCATGACTTTAAACCAAATTTCCATGACAAAACTGAAATCTCGGTATAAACATGAACAATTTAGAAAATTTGGCGTATTGAGAGCGTACGCCGGTTCACATTTTGAGCGTCTTTCTTTAAAAAACATATTAATTATTTCAAACATGGCGTAAATGAACATGTGATCATAACAAATACCGATGACTTTTTCAAAACTTTTAGGATTTAAGTTTTTTGCATGACTTTTCCAGGCCTGGAAATGACCATTTTAAAATTCCATGACTTTTCCAGGTTGTCCATGACCGTATGAACCCTGCAAAGCTGCAGGAGCTGCAACTGTGACACATTGGTAATAAATACATCATACACAGGCCTATTCATGCAGTTACAGTCAGTCTGCATTAACGCTCTGTGTGGTGAACTTTTAGCAGGAAATGAAAAATGTAAATCTGCCCTCGTCACGTACACAGCCAAATATATAGACTTTCCTTTAGCCTCCGGTTCAGCTAGACATGTAAGATAGAATAATGTGTTTGCGATCGTTTGTAAAAAAAACAGCAGAAATAGGTTTGTTTACTCCTCCGTGACAGGAAACGGAAGATTGAGTTTTGGACAAAAGACGACATTCAAAATCCGCACGATCTTATTATTCGGAATAGAAAAGCACCGCGGGAGTCAGCCCCCCAAGCAGCGATAACTCTAATTTTGATCCCTGTACAATATCTGCAGAAGTATTTTCTCAAACCACGGACACATTTCACTGTCAAAAGAATGTGAAGGTATGGATGTATATAAAGACTGCTGATAAATATCTTATGACAGGAGGATTTAAAACTGCAGGGCGGCGGTTTTCTCTTTCTGCCATCAGCTGGTCTGCATCTAAAATGTGCTGCAGATTATTTATGACACACTAAGACACAGAGGAGGATTCTTCTTCTGCGCAGAAATGATCTCAAGGACACATAACTCAAACCGTCCGCGACAACCTGCATGTGCAAAAGGTTAAAAACGTGACATGGTTGGAACATCTCAAATCATATTTCGCCTCCTCCCAACGTGCGGATCGGTTTTAGAGGTGAACTCATGGAGCAGGACTCCACGCCTCTCGACTAACAACGCAACAGAACCTGAAGCCACTTCATTGTTTGCCTGAGTCCTAAATGATTCCGCTGCAGAGATGAAACTCTCGAAGCGATGCATTGTTTGTATTAAGTAGTCACGCTTTCTTATCAAACTTCTTCCGAGTGTTCCAACGCACAGGAGAGCAGGTTGTCCTGCGACTTAAATACTGCAATATATTGAATACAACTCAGAGTCTCCTGCAAACCTTCAAAAGCCCCTCTGAGCGTCCAGGCCCCAGCTCGGGTCTCTCAGGTGGTGCCGGTGATATCGGCCGACACAGACGGGGAGGGAGGAGGGAGGGGGGGTGATGTGATACAAACCCGAGGCTAGTCTTTTTAGAAATAGCAGACAGAAGGGGGCCTGCGGGGTGTCAGATGTCGACGGGGACCAGTTGCCGGAGTCTCGGCCTGGTCCGCCTCTCGTGCTCACGGCAGCTGGGTCTTCTCAGGCCTCACATTCCTGCAGGACAGACCCACTTCACCCTCATCGCCCTCGTCACCTGTGCTGATCCGAGTCCAGGACATGCAATGGCGGAAGGGGAAGGGGAAGAGGGGGGGGGGGGCATCGTGGCTGCTTGAATTAAAGTATGTTTTGCAGACTTTTTTTAAATGATTCAGGGACACTGATCTGAAGCAGCAACTACTAATGGTTTTACGAATGAAAAGAGAAGAAACACAACTTGGGGTGAAGAAAAAACACCCGTGACGCAGAGACGTTCAACCCTGATCGTCACATGACACCTGTTCTAAATCTGATATGGGTATTAAATATAATGCTCACACAGAGAGTGACAGAAGACACCTGGTGGACCACCGTCACACATCACCGTCCTCATCCCCTTGTCGTCACCCCACTGACATCTCTATCATAAAAAAAGATCCTCAGCAACACAACGTAGACCAGAACCTCCACGAGATACACTAAAGTGGCAAAACGGTGCACATAATGACGTCATGGTGTCGGGAGCGTGCAGCCACAAAGTGTGTGTGACGCCGACCGGGCAGACTAGAGGCGCGTGCCCATGATTCAGCAGCTTCGGACCTCCCGGTGTCTTTAGTGGCTGCACACATAAAACATGTCAACATTGACCCCACCTCACTGCGGACCAACACTCAGACCAGCACCGACCCGGAGGAGCAAGCTGATGACGAAACACCGGAAGGGGGTCCTTTTTATATTTATGCCGAATCATCCTGCATGGGCACGTGAGTTTATGATGCTGGGTTTCCTTCATCCAATGCACAACAACATCAACCTGCATGGGCACTACGGAGGCACACTACCAGACACACTCGCATCGCAATGACATTTTAAAAATAGAAATCAACAAAAAAGGAGCATCATCATCATCTATGATATCATCACAGGGTGGTAAAGTTCTCTGGAGATGACACATTGACAGCGAGCTGCAAAGCAAACTTTTCACACCACACGCAGCTGAACACACACAAACACACTGGTTTTTGTGACTATCCATTCAAGGAGAAAGCCCCTCCACACACACACACCTGAAAAGCCACGAACAACCATCCTGCAAATGAGCGCATGACATGTTCTTGATTCACTGGTTACTTTGCAGCCTCTCTTCCCACTGCGGGACAGCAACGCGCACGCGCAAACACACACACACACACACACACACACACACACACACACACACACGCACACACACACACAGCGTCCCAACTACTAAACATCACACTCTTACCTCCAGAAGTGACCGCTGAAGTCAATTGTAAGTGGGGCTCAAGTTTTCCGTCCGCGCTCAGGATGAGTTTGCAGAGCCACAAACACCCGCAGGCGCACTAAATTACCTCCGCCTCTAGTTAATTCCCTACATTCCCATTGAATTAATTGGGTTTTTCCTGCTCTCTCTCTCTCTCCCGCCGCTCGGCTCCGAACAAGTCCTCGAAATTCAAGTCCGCGCTGGCTACTCGCGTTGCTCTCGTTTCGTTTGTATCATCCGTGCGTGTTCGCCGCTGCTGGACGTCATTTAAAAGAGCAGTCCTTCGCAGCTCGCTGACGGTCGCTGAAAACTCCACTTTGCCTTGCTAATCAGTGCCGCCGCTCTGGGGGCGCGCGTCCGTGCGCGGTCACGCTGCTGCTGGGCGGGGAGAAAGAGAGAAAAGGAGGAGCGTGACGGAGCCGAGCCTCCCCGGAGCAGAGCTGTGTGGGGAGATTGTAATCTAGTGGCCGCACGAGGTATTGCAGCTTCCGCATTCATCATAACGCCCCCCACACACACACACACACGCACACAAAAAGTACTGTAAAACGATTCACATATTTATATGAACTCCCAACGGCTGAAGCAGGACTCAACCGAGCATGATAAATAGACGTCAACATGCTAAAGTGTGAGGATATACGCCGGAGACGTATACATATAACTATAACGTGCACCCGTTGGTCAATACTCATAGGAATGAATGGGGCGCCATTTTTTAGCGAGTTATCAAGTGTATTTGATCCAGTCCGGCTTCCGTAGCAAGACACAGGAAGTAGGCATGAGAACGAGATAACACGGCAACGCTATACACACCACATCATTTTAAATTAAGTTTAAAACATATTTTAGCGTGTGTTTTGACTTAATATAAGATTACCATGAAAGGTAATATGCTCTTTCTTTTACATATTTGACTCACTTTTGGATTATACAACTGTAAAATGTAAACACCGATAACTGTTTTGTCACTGAAGGTAACAAAGCAGACGGGTAGCCGTTCAGTAAAAGTACTGCGCAGGTACCCTGTCGCAAAAAAAACCGTTTTCCGGCAGTGGTTTACGTTAGTCATTGCAATGGGATACAATACCCCGGTTTTCTTAGTAGTTTTAGTTGTGTCTTTCACAGGTATGAACATTCAATCAAGTGCGTGTGTTTTAGTTTGACTGTGTATCGTTCATGTTCTACGGGCTTTAATCGCTTTACAGCCGAGTTGTTTGGCTTCGTGTGACAGCGAAAGTGGTGGTAACGTGACACCGTTTCACGAGTTATATGACCGTTTCACCAGTTAATGCTAGCTAACCGGCAAATAAAAACGGTAGATTTAACGAACTGCATCGGTGTGACGCTCAGCCGTGACGTCACTGGACATCGCCTGCATGTACATGTGTATAGTTAGTTAACTTATATATAATAATAATAATAATAATAATAATAATAATAATAATACATAACATTTCTATAGCGCTTAATGCTTTACAACACATAATAAAAAAATCCTAAAAGCTATGCATTAAAAATTATAATAAAAACAAACGATAAAAAGCAAATAAGTAGTAATATATGATTGTTATGTGTTCAGTGTCCATCAAAGTTAACCAGTTTATGTACCTTGAACACAGCTTCAAGTGAAGATGAATAAGCGGATGCATTTATTACTTTTACTTGGTAAAATACTAATATACATTTAACCAAAATGATTCTTCATTGACTTGGCTGTACTGAAATGTTCTGTTTGTTTCAGGCGGACGCTCTCGGTGTTGGGACGATGGACCCGATAGTGCTGAGCTACCAGGACAGCCTGTTGCGGACTGCCGACGTGTCCTTACTGGAGGGACCGTACTGGCTCAACGACCAAGTCATCGGTTTCGCCTTTGAGTACTTCGCTGCGGAGCGCTTCAGCGCCCTGGGGGAGACCGTCACCTTCATCAGCCCAGAGGTCACCCAGTTCATCAAGTGCGCTTCCTGCCCTGACGAGTTGGCCCTGTTCCTGGAGCCCCTGGATCTCGCGTCTCGCCGATGGGTCTTCCTCGCCGTCAACGACAACTCCAACCAGAGCGCCGGGGGCTCCCACTGGAGCCTTCTGGTCTACCATCGCGACTCCGACCACTTTGCGCACTACGACTCTCAAAAGGGCGGCAACGAGCGGCACGCGCGGTGCATCGCCGTCAGCCTGAATCCCTTCTTGGGCGCGGGGAGAAAGGCGCAGTTCGTGGAGGAGCCCTGCCCGTCGCAGAAGAACAGCTACGACTGCGGCATGTACGTGATCTGTATCGCGGAGGCCCTGTGTGAGAAGGCCCGGGTGGAGGGCTCGCCGCGCCTTCCCTTGCAGACCATCACCCCGGCCTACGTTACCCAGAAGAGGGCCGAGTGGTGCGGACTGATCCAGAGTCTCGCTCGGAATAACCTCTGCGGCGCTCTGTCCTTGCCTTAGCGCGTCGACTGCCCCTCGCCATATGCAAAAAACGGCATCCGATTGCACTCCTTGAATACACTACATACTGTTGACATATTTATATTACTATCATCTTAAACAGAGAAAAAGGATTAAAAAAAAAGATAAATCATCTTATTTGATTCTTTTAAGAAGGTGATGTCACGGTTCTGGATTTATCTACGAAGCAACGCACAATATGTAAACCTGAATGCCAGCATGCCGAGAGTAAACGTCCTCCCGTGTGCATCCTTAGTGAGGGTGAAGAAAAGGATGCACAGGGTTCCTCCGTTGTATTGGTTTGGGGCCAATGTCGAAATGTTTACACAGATTATTGCTCAGGGTCATTTAAAATGAACTAGGATTGACGATAAGAATGTGAACCTTAACTTTTGGCTCCTGCTTCGTGTCGCATGTTCATTCTGTCTGAACACAGCGGCAAGCTTTTATTCTCGAGACGATTGAAAAGGTCAAAAGGCGACGATGAGAGGTGGAACATATGATATGTACTCACAAAAAGTATCAATCTCATATTCTGTCGATCGAATAAACTTTGTCACATTTGTTTAAATTGTAAATGTGCCTTGTTTTTATTATAAGTCTTATTCATGTAAATATCTTGACATTTTTAACGCTATTTTCAATCAGTAAAGTTAATGTATTACGTTATTTAAACTCAGACTTAGAATTAAGTCTGATGACGCATTAAAAAGCACATTTATTTTCAATCTTCCTATGAACAATTCAGCTGGGACTGAAATTGTAATAGCTTACCATTATAAAATCTTATTTTTAGGCTTTAAAAAAATAATACTACTTCCAAGAATGGAACAACTTGATGGGTCGCAGCAAAATAAAGCTTAAACAAAGTATGAACTTCATTGTGTTGCGACTGCAAGACATCTGTGGAAATTATAATACCAAAAAACTGAAATGGAGACTCTTTAAAAATAGGTTTACGTTCATCTGCCGCTTTAATTTTATTTTTAAGTGCCAAAAATATGCATAATTTCCGTGAGTAGAATGGTAGAAGCTGTCATCCAGCATTGTACTTTAAATTAAGAAAGTACACAGGAAGGTCAAACTATTCTTTATTTAGTTACTATTCAGAGTCGGACTGTGGCCTTTGACATATTTATAAGTAAATACAGTAACGCAGAGAAAAACTACTCACAGAAATGTTAAATGTGATTTCAGGAAAAGGAAGTGGATAAACAATCTCCATCCTGTCTTGGATTATTTCACCACCTCTCTAGATCCACGATCTCAGGAGGTCGTGGAAGGTCGAGTGTGCAGCAGTGCACCACGGTTTGGCGTCATAATCTACAAAAGCATACAAAGGGGAAACGTTTTATAACCCAAACTGAGATGGAGAAACTCAAATCTTACTAAATAACGACCCACGTCTTTCAAAAGATTTTTAATATTGCTGCTTCCGTCCCGCTGTAAAGGCAAAATCAAGCAATCTGAAAAACATGGAAGGCCGAAGATCCCCTTCAGGACCCTGGTTTGAGTCTCATGCTGGTCGCCATGCATGCAGGTGCACATGCAGTGAGCTACACACACACTCAGTGAAGGTTAAAGTTAGTCTTTAAAGTCTTTGCTGCGAGCAATTAAATACAAGTGTGATGATAGCGATCAGACCCGTAGACAACCGAGGGATCAAAGGAACTGTAAAATGAATTAAACACACAGACTGGGTCACATGGAGCAACATTTTCTGAAGATTCTCCTTAATAATTTCTAGACAAAAAGAAGTTGAGTCCAAATGTACCAAAAGTTCTTAACCATCCAAATCTGCTCCGACCCAGGAGGCGCTGAATCCCACCTGCTGCCTATTGTTTTTATCAAATTGCATAGATAACGCCCCTTAACCCTCCTGTTACCAAATTTACTAATATCTTTTTCCCTTTTTGACCACAGCAATTAAAACCTCCAGAAAATGATTAGAATTAATATTGTTTCCCAAGTTTAAGTGTGAGGTACTTTATGTTTGTTTGTTGACAACCTAAATAGCCCTTTAAATAAATAAAAAAGTTGATATTTCTTATATATTTTACACATATGAAACAGCCTGGGGTCAAATTGAACCCAAAGAACGCCGATGAGTACAAGTTGTGTTCAGGACAGTGAAAACATATCGTGTGAATTTTATGTTTTCCCAGTTGTCCCCAATAAATTAAGAAAAGTCATGAAATGTGAAGCAAAAGAAATTCTGTCAATCATATTTTTAGAGACGTTAAACATTAAATGGGGTCAAATTGACCCCAAAGGTAACAGGAGGGTTAAACACCATATAAGGGAAGGTGTTGTGCCGTGTGCTCGTACTCTGGCTTATAAATTTGAGAAACATCACCAAAAAGTGCTGAAGAACTTCATCCGAGGTCCTGTTGACTAAACAAAGAGAGCGTGTGATTTCTCCAAAGCATCAGAACTGGTGTTTCAGGAAAATCTAAAAGCATCAAAGAGCTCAACACAAACAAGACCATACACAGGTTTGTGTTCACATTGGGTCAACTAAGGGACACTTATTGTGGGTAACTTTAATCCAATCATTTTAGTTACACCAAAACATAAGATAACCTAAACTTGATTATATAATATTCACACATTTCTTAATATAAAACATTTGTTTACTTGCATTGGATAACCAATGTGTACTCTGCGATAACCATATGTTTTTGTTCCTACTTTAAATTGGCAAGAGGGCTCTCTCGACCACCAAAAATAAAGTGGAAAAATAAGAAAGTAATTGGTTAATCCCAGAAAAATAGACAAAAATAATAAAAAAATTGATGCCAGTAAACACATCTTGGAAAAGAATATGTTTAAATGCTGTAATATTTGCCAGTTAGGACTTGACTTAGACAAACACTGCAAGAGAGTCTCGGGATGTTTTGAGCTCTACCCGCATTAAAAAAACAAACATAGATTTACCGTAGATGAAACTATTGAAATATGTATTTTGGTTTTGTACGACCAGACATATACCTTCAGTTATAGACAAACAAACATTGAGGGAACTTGTTCTTCATCAGTGTTGTGTGTAATTGATTTCAGGAGCAGCAGCCAAGGTTCCCACTCCAGGTGGTTCATATTTACTCATATTTACTCATATTTACTGCCCCACGGGGCCTGGAGCAGCAGAAGAACACACACATAAACCACAAATACACACACACACACACACACACACACACACACACATACACACATACACAGAAACCACACATTGAGCTCAGATTTCAAAATGAATCTGTTCTGGGAGTGTTGGTTCTACATGACATCACGTCCCGTGACAACACATCTGCGCCCAGCGCCGACAACTTCGGAATCGTATCCAGCTTCATTTATAGCAGGATGCGTGAGAATCTGATTAAAAAGTTTGATTAAAACCCGACGCTCTCGCATCGTGGACGCCGCCTGCATCCGGGTGTGTGACTGCACGCGGTTACGGTCACACACCTTGTTCAGGAGGAAGTAGGTCAAGTCCGTATCGCACCATCACATCAGGCATGTGCAGCACGATTCCCCGAGATAAGGCGTCGCCATCGTTTACACACACAAACACAAACACACACACACACACACACACACACACATACAGTACTGGGGAAATGAAGACATGTATCCATGTCATTGGATCAGGTGGTTAAACTGGAATTATGGAGGCCAGACAATGTCGGAGAACTTCTGTCCCCTCAGAGAACTGTTGGGACAATGCTCATCCTAAACCCAACAGACACAGCAGACCAGTCTGTGAGCAGTTAGTAAGACGTGAGTAATGCTGGACTGATATCAACCTCTAGTGGCAACCAGGGAATTGGATCTATATCTCTTCTAAAATTCCACTCAGTGGTTAGCACTGTCGCCTCACAGCAAGAAGGCCCTGGGTTCGAATCCCGGTCGTCCTAGTCGTCCCAGGTCCTTTCTGTGTGGAGTTTGCATGTTCTCCTCGTGCCTGCATGGGTTTACTCCCACCATCATAAAGACATACACCGCAGCCTCACCCCGGTTCGTATGGATGTGAATGTTGGTGGTGGTCGGAGGGGCCGTAGGCGCTGATTGGCTGCCACGCTTCCGTCAGTCTGCCCCAGGGCAATTGTGGCTACTGATGTAGCTCACCACCACCACCGGGATGACTACTGGACTCTGGACTCTGTAAAGCGACTTTGGGTATTTAGAGAAGCACTATATCAAAATGAATGTTTATTATTAAATGTATCTCTAATACAATTTATGTTGGTTGCCTGGTGAAACCATAGTATTAACCAGTATGCATCCTTTTACATTAAATCAGCCTTTTTTTTCAATCTTTCCTCATGGGATTTCACAAACATTGACATAACTTAAACATAGTTAAAAGAAGCTATCATTTTATTGACTTTAGTGTTGAATATTTTCTATAAAAAAAAAATGCATTTTCAGTTGCGTTCTCGCTGGATTGTTGGTTTAAAACCCGCAAGGAGAAATATGTGCACCATGTACCACTGCACACACACACAACACCTCTCACTTGATACAATGAATAACGGTAATGCAGTTGGATTGCGCTCTCAGCGGACACAGCGGACACATTACATGTGCGGTAATGTGTTCCTCGTGTGTGTGATTCAGCCCATTACCGCAAAGTTACAGTCAGCATTCTCCTTCATGCCAGAGGTCAAAGTTCACCGGGAGAGCATTCCACAACAGACAATACGGCTCCCCGGAGGTACGGATGAGGCCGCAGCTTGTCCGACCATCTGCTTCGACCTGCCGTCGGCACCCTCCAGCTAAAAGTGACTCGCACACACAAAGAGTGACGGGTTGGCCTCTGGCCTTCGGACTCCTTCAGGTCTCTTCAAGCCTCGCTGTTTAGATGACGATAAACTATGTGCTGCGTGGGCTAATATGAGAATGAACGGGTTTCTACAGCACATTTATAGCTGCATGGTTTTAAAAACACGGCATGCATCAAGTGTGGAAATAAATGTTAAAATAGCACTAAAAGAAATGATATATAAAATGGAATTCAAGTAGAAGTCTGAAAGCTTTACTCGAATAATATACTCAGTAAAGTGAAAGTGCTCATTATCTAAAGTTGGTTGGTTTGATATAGAAAAACGCATCAGATTTTATAAGCTGATCAAGTTGTGTATGATCTATATCTATATATATATATATATATATATATATATATATATATATATATATATATATATATATATATATATATATATATATATATATATATATATATATACAACGCTGTAATTGGTCGGTGTGTTTCTTGACACTGAAAGGACCGAACAAATTGAAGTCACAAACCCATTTTCTGTTTGTCTACATTTTCTTGCCAATTTAATTCATAAGGATTTCACAAACTAGTCTAGGACCACATTCCACCCATGTCTGCAAGATCATAGAATATACAATGAGACAAAAATATAATCACATGAACCTCACTGAGTCTTTTTTCTATCAGTCTTTGGTGACTTGAATTGAAATGTATAAAATAAAAACAAACAACCTGGGAACTCCTTTCATACAGCAGGTTGTTACAGCTAAAACAGAAATGATGCCTGAACCATCTCCTTCACATTATAGATCACACCAACAAGGGGCGTTATCGCTTCAGCATATTACAGTCAAATGACAGGTAACTTCAATCAATCAGTCAAGTATCTGCGGTCATTACATAACTTCCTAAAAAAATGACAACTGAGTACCTATTATCAAGAATAAAATAGATCTAAACTCTTAAAACATATACATACATTTGAAATAACGTAGAAATATATTTCTTTTAAAAGTGCATTTTGTTGTTTGTTTTAGCCGTCTACTGAGGGCTAATGGCAAGATCTCACCAGAAAGACACACACACATTTGGTTTCGTCAACTCGTCAGTCAGAAAACGTTTGATATTAACAGCACGAATATCTTTTCAAGTGATTCGCTCGTTGACTTATCTCCTCTCCTAAAGCCTCAACCACCTCTCCTAACCTCACCGCCGTCACAAACCGCTGCGGGGGTGAAAGATGAAATGTCCGCGAGAGGGAAAAGGCGATGGTGGAAAAATCATAATCTACAGTAAAAACCTACTCTGAATTCAGAAATAAATAGACAGTCTGTTTGCATAGTCTGGAAGTGATCACTAGATAGGAAGTCTTTTCACGGAGGGGGAAAGGTCTGTCAAGAGGCCTGGGCTCGGGGTGTTCCTTTCATGTCGCTACGGTGATGGTGGATCTTCTCTGGGCTCCGATGCTGGTCCTGGATCTGTGCAGGAGGGCATCGTCGGCTCCAAGCACGGGGAGAGAAACAGCCAGGAGCAGTGGTTACCTGGGAGAGAAGAAAGCAGCTGGGTTAGTGCACTCTGGATTCAATTGGAAGTAAATTAACCTCCTATATCTGCTCTTTTTGTTATTAGGTCATCCCCATACACACACACCAACAGAACATCTAACTACCTTGACCCAAATCCTCTTTTTTTCCACTTAAACCTATAGAAATACATTTATCAGGGTTCTTACACATTTTGACCGATGGAATTCCATGACTTTTCCATGACTTTTCCATGACTGTAAACCAAATTTCCATGACCAAATTGAAATCTCGGTAAAAACATGAACAATCTAGAACATTGTGCGTATTGAGAGCGTACGCCGGCTTATATTTTGAGCGTTTTTCTTTAAAAAACATTAATTATTTCAAACTCTGCATAAATGAACATGTTTATAACACATTTCCATGACTTTTCCCAAACTTTTATGTTTTAAGTTTTTTCCATGACTTTTCCAGGCCTGGAAATGACCATTTTAAAATTCCATGACTTTTCTAGGTTTTCCATGACCATACAAACCCTAATTTCTTTATTTTGATGTCCTTCTATTTACCAGTATTATTCCTGTTAAATAAAAAGGTCATACAATACAATATAACATAATAGTGCCACATAATAAAACACACATCTAGGTTATTTGTGTCTCCTTTAACTGAATCTCAACTTTCATGGCCATCGAATGTCCTTTTCGTCTGATAAATTAATGTGTTTTTGTCTTTTAATAAACAAAATGTTGTTTAGAAATCCTCTGAAGCAGCTCACCTCTCTCTCAGGGGCAGGTTGGGGTTACTCAGGAAGGACAGCTGTTGCTCCAGGCTGCACACGCGGAAGGCCAGGTAGCAGGACGACAGGATGAGGAGGATAATACTGGCGAAAGAACACGACACACACACACGGATTAGTTTGAGGACGACGATCCCTCCGGTGACGTGGAGGAATACGCTGCAATGTCGCCTCATGACCACCGGGGGGCGACGTTTGACTTCGCTGCCATTGAACAAACAGTTGAACTCCTAAAGAGCTTCAAGTGTTTTTTTTATGGACACGTTTTGCAAATCATGTTGCACTTCATGTTCCCTCTGAACATTTATACTCAGGAGCGATGTAATGGTTCAAAATGTGGAACGTGTTTACTTTCCAAGCAGCCGCTGGTTTCCAGAAATCTCTGCAGAGACAATAAACCCTAAATGTACTTTATATTACCGTTGCATGTTGGCACAGTTATAAGTGTAGGTGATCTGAAATGAACCTGCACCGTATTACCACACAATAATAACATAACAATGACAATAAATAACGCAAGAGTGACAGTTATTCATTTTTAAGTCGCTCAAGAGTGACTAAATATGCATGCATTTAGTGCTCAATGTTAAGCCTAAATATAGATGTAGTTTTCATTATGATTGATGTGGATTATAATCTGTGATAAAACAGCCCTCCACAGAGAGGGGTCAGAGGTCACCGTCAGCAATATGACAACCCTTCAGGAGCAGAAGGGGCTCTCTCAAGGTCACCGGGGCTTCGTGACCTCTGGGTGAAGCGTGACGCTCACTTAGCCACACTATTTGATGCAACGCGTCTCAATAATTACAGTTCCGTCTCACAGGAGGTCTGATCCCCTTGGGTTCAGTTTGACGGAGTCAATCGCCCACTATTTATAACTCTGTGTTAACGCTTGCAGAGTGTGTGTGTGTGTGTGTGTGTGTGTGTGTGTGTGTGTGTGGCTGTGAGTCAGCTGTTGGAGGTGAAGGTGGTGTTGCTGGTGTCTGTGTGTCGTTCTGTATACTCACAGCAGGGTGAAGAACTTGAGCAGCTGGTACTCCATCTGGCCCAGTTCTGCCAGTGGCTCTGATAAAAGACCCCTGTCTGTTTGCAGAGCTCGCTCTGTAAAACACACACACACACACACACACACACACACACACACACACACACACGTATTACATGTTTCACTTGAGTCCACCTGTTACAGTAATGATGTGACAATAATGCACTTTAGAGCCGATTATATATGTGTGTGTGTGTTTGTGTGTGTGTGTTTGTGTGTGTCTGTGTGTGTGTGTGAAACGACATTAATACCGGGTATAATAATAATAATAATGTCAGCATGCGGCTGGTAAACTGTCCTGAAACAACGTTGACGTCAGACATTGTTTCTGATAATCTCAACATAATCTGAACCGCCCAGAGCTTTTTAGTACAACCCCCCCCCCCCCCCCTCTTTTAAATGTAATCTCCACTTGGAGCTCGATGTGTCGTTACGTAAAAGAAATGCTGCCATCCAAAAGCAATTACTATTGCTATTACTCCCTCACACACACAAAATAAAAAAGGTACACACACACACACACACACACACACAAAGACATCTGCATGCAGGGGTTCAACGTTGTTTCCCTCTCGTCTAGAGGAAGTGACATTTTGAAGATGGAAGGTGGAAAACAATATTAACATCTTTCTTTAATTGATTATTTATTCATTATTCATTAAATTCAGCCATTAAGAAATAGAAATGTATGTATTCTACATTGTAATCATCTTTGGCAACTGTGTATATATATATATTTTTTTTATTTCACATAATTTCACACTCAAAATAAACTTAATAAAATTCCTAAAATGCAAACAGGCAAAGGATCTCTCTCTCAATTGCCTTTTAATTAAAGTCACGCTGGATGAGTTGAAAACTGAAAGTATCAACAAATTAGTGATTTAATGCTGCAATATTTCGCAGTCGGGTTTTCTTATCACGCAGTGTATGACCGGCCTCACTGGGCTCACTGGGCTCACTGGGCTCACTGGCCTCACTGGCCTCACTGGCCTCACTGGCCTCACTGGCCTCACTGGCCTCACTGGCCTGAGACCAGTGCGGTGTGTGTTCCCCTGCGGTGCCAACATGTATCACCTTCCAGCGGCTGCTCTGATTTGAAGGGTGTGTCTGCGGCGCTCAGGCTGCTGGTGGAGTTTCCCAAGAGGTCCGGAAGGGAGGAGGACACCGACACCACAGAGGGTTTCCTTCTCCACTTTAACACTGACGGGAACTCGTCCACCACTGGGAACTCGTCTGGAACCGGGAACTCGTCCTGGGGAAAGTGCAGAACGTAGATGGTCAGCGAACGGCAACTGAAGGGGTCCGTCCAAAAACCAGCGGCTCATCACCGGACCCTGAGATGGGAAACAAATCATAATTCACTATTTCTTCTTAACATGCGTTTAAAAGCTTTGTGAGAGAAACCAGGCGAATGAACCGATTACAAACCCTCAGCGACCTCAGAGTACATGAGCGGCCTTCGTTCCTTCTTGTGTATTTGAATGATTTAGAAGTCAGAAAACATGAAAGCGAAAACATGTTTTTCCTTTAAGACTTAAATCATAGTCATATATTGTGACCCCGGGCTGACACTGAAAGTAATGCCATAAATCAGTTAAAAGCATTCATGAGAACATCGTGAGCTCTTGGATTAGTGTCTATCGTTGCTCTTTGGTAAAATAAGTTGTAAATGGTGATGCATGAATAACTTCAGTTATGAGTGTTAATAAGTTGCTAATAAACACAAAAACTAAAACTAAAACTCTTCAGCCCAAAATGTTGCTTTAGTCCGGTAATGGCTTACAAGTGATAGTCAATTATTAAATAACCGTTAATAAACGGTGCTTCGCTTTAAAAGGCCGAAGGTCAATCTATCTCACTCTACACAGATAGTCGGCGAGGTCGACAAAAAACTCTTTACGTTGTAGTATTTCTAGCTGCTTATATTATATATATATATATATATATATATATATATATATATATATATATATATATATATATACTTCTGACAACCGACTGCCACTAGAAGTCAGGCAAGTCTTCATTGAATACTTTTCGTTTAGATTACAGCATGATCGAGGACAAGCATGTTAACAGAACTTAATTATAACTTAATACAAAAGCAGTTCTGTGGCGAGCGTGCGCACACACACACACACACACACACACACACACACACACACACACACACACACACACACACACACACACACACAAGCTGCAAGAATGCAGCTGCAACAGAATGATCTATTGATGCTCTCTGTGTAAGAATGTAAGTCGGCCTTCAGGATGAAGGGGGGGGGGGGGTAAGGGAGCGTTGTCGGAGGCCTTTCAGACCGACAGGAAACACAACCAGGAATCATTCCGGTTACTTCAACGCCTGTGGATTACAACGTGTTGACGTTTCACCCTCTAGGATCGTAATCTATAATTTTACGGCGGTTTCCGATAAGACGAGACTGACCAGCGATAAGGTCGGCTCCTCCAGGAACTGCTTCAAGCTCAGGCTCTTCCCATTGACCTGAAGAGAGAGAAAGGAAATAACATAATTAACGATTAGATACGCACACCACACGACACACAGAGCAAATGAGTAGTGTGTGTGCCGCGGCGTCCGAGTCCTCCAACCTGAAGGTGTGTGCAGATCCTGCGCAGGACGTCGTAGACGCTGTCTCTTGATAGCAGAGACACGAACACATACTGAGGAAATAACAAAAGGGAAACAGTGACGTTCTGAATCAAACCATACACACACAAATACATTAAAAACACATTATAATGGACAATTTGAGCTCAAGTGTATATTAATACAGTCAAAAGTCTGCTGAACAACACGAATAAGCTATAAATACTAAAATATGGACATGATATTAAACTTTGACGAGCCCTGTGGGGGAAACTGAATAAAGAAATAGATGAAGAAGAAAACCCAAAACCAAAAATGAGTTGAACATATAAGAATGGTCAACTCATTTCTGGTTTTCAAAAGGATTATTTACAAAACAATGTTTGTGTTGTTGAAACGTATGTATATGGAAGATGTATGCAAATTAAAAAATTAAAAATTAAAATCTAATATATATTATTATTATTTTTCTTTATTTTATATACATTTTCAGATTTATTTGATTATAATAATTTAGTATAGGAATATATAATCATTTTTTACTTCTACCTATACCGTTTCAGTCTTTCTATTTTGTATATTATATAGAATTATATTGTATTGTATTGCAATGATTGACTGAATAAAATACACAACACAACAACAACAACAACATCTCAGCCTGCCTTTGGTCACTTGTATTTATGCACGGAGCCCAACGCTCTGCTCCTGGAAGTAAACAACCAGTGCAGGAGTGCGTGTCTGAAGGTGTTTCATACATACAAAGCACAGGGAAAGAGTCCATGTTGTCCGGAACTAATTTGGGGCGAACAACCCTTCAGGGATTCATAATCTGGGACACAAAAAGGATATTTCTCTCATCCCATTGCTCCGGTCTATTCTTTCATGAGGAAAAAGAAGAAAGGTCCTTTAAGGTCCTGTACTGCACAGAGCCATGTATGTTCACGCGGTTATGCAACGCATAATCACGCAGACATATATATAATATACTATGCTACACGTCCCGCATGGTCAGAGTGAAGGCTGTTGCTTTAATCTGAGCTGCTCAATTAGACTCCCCGGGATTATAGTTGGAATAAACAGTGTGTGTGTGTGTAATATTTCACTTCTGAAGGGGTCATTTTCAGCCATACACCCAATTTGATAATAAGTGTTTTGCACAAATGGAAACAGTTATTTTACACTACTGGCTTGTGCTTGGGCTCACTGCTGCTTTAAATAGAGGACAAGATGGGAAGCTAGTCCCCATTTGAAGGTGAAGACAGACCTGAAGGCAACGCGCGAGGCACTTTGCATTAATCTGGTTAGCTAATGGACCCCTAATGGACTTCAGGGCTGATCCCATGTTCTCACTTCTGCATTCATCTGGTAAAAAGAAATCTGCTCAGTCAGTGTCTTTATTAATAATTCACGATGCGTGTTATGAATAAAGGATGGAACAGGTACAGTACACATGTAGTGTATGTGTATATATATATATATATATATATATATATATATATATATATATATATATATATATATATATATGAGCGCATAGTGGAGTATACTCGGATGTCTGCGGAGCACTTTAAAAAAAACGTGTGCTATTTCTGAACTTTGTGACGACTGGCATATCTCTCGAGTAGCCGGCTCTCCTGTGTGTGCGTGTGTGCGTGTGTGTGTGTGTGTGTGTGTGTGTGTGTGTACTTTGGCAACAGCAGCCTGCATGGTACGAGAAACATGCGGCATATTCTGTGTTCTATTTCAAGATCAATGGGGGAAGCAGAAAACGACTTTACCAACGTTGCCGACGAGCATAGAATTATAGCGGCTCCAAAAATCCTGTCTGACATTACATCAACAACCGAAAAAAAGAGAAAAGTTTCAGTTTGATATCTGACAGGAATCCAAAGAACTGTGCGTCCTTTGTGGAGCTGTATATCCAGGGCCTACTTTGTTTAAAACAGGGTTGCACATAGCGATTCTAATCCTATACACGTTGCTGTCAAATTGAGTGAATATCTACATTACCAGCTGTCTGTGTGCACGTTGAAAGAAAAACACTTGGCGCTTGAACGCAGCCCAGCCTCGGTAAATGGGAAACACAAGAACGGGCCGTGGCACGACACCAGCCCATCAGCAACAGGGGGCATAACGCCATAAATGTATAAAGAGAAGAGGCCGTGGGAGCAGAGGGACGGTAAATCTGACACATGCAGCCTCAGCTCAAGTGTTTTTCAGCTGCAGAGTGCAGAGCGGCGGGCGAAGAAAAGTTAAATACGCTCTTTCATAGGAAATCAAATACTTGGAAAACCTTCCATCAACCTCAGCTCTGGGTTGTATTCAGTGCTAATGTCAGACTAATGTTAGACCAGACTGAGCTGCTTCACTTCGAGCTGATCACTCGACTAAATCAAGACTGTTGGCTGTCCTGGTTCCTCATTGGTGGAACGAGTCCCCACGGACATCAGGACAGCAGCAAGACTCGACGTCTTCCTACGGAAACTACAAACACATCTTTACCACTATATGTGGATTAAAAAAGAGATTATCACTACAATGGCACTTAAATGACTCTTACATATGATATTACTTATGGTATTACTTATATTATTACTCATGGTACTACTCATGTTATTACTTATGGTATTACTCAAATTATTACTTATGGTATTACCCATGGTATTACTTGTGTTATTACTCGTGGTATTACTTGTGGTATTACTCGTGGTATTACTTATGGTATTACTCATGGTATTACTTATGGTATTACTCATGTTATTACTGGTGGTATTACTGGTGGTATTACTCGTTGTATTACTCGTGTTATTACTCGTGGTATTACTTGTGGTATTACTTATGGTATTACTCGTGGTATTACTTGTGGTATTACTCATGTTATTACTTATGGTACTTGTGTAGTTTGACTTTCTTGAAGAAATGTTACTTTCTGGATTCTTGTTGTTCCGAGTTTGTACTCTAGGTTGAATTCACTTTGGATAAAAGTGTCAGTTAAATTACATGTAATGTAATGTAATGTAATGTAATGACATGTAATGTAACGTAAAAGATGGCGAAGCTACATGTTAGCATCCTGACGTTAGCATTTAAGTCAAAACAGCCCAACGTGCCTCGAACGTGGCGGTAAACGGGTTTTGGATAAACCACTGGCTTAAATGACTCACTTGTGCTCTCAATGAACGTCTTGTGTTTCCTCCGTCTGGTCATGTGTGATCTTAAGAGCCCAATCTTGCTTGTACATTTTCTAATTTGCTGACCAAGAAATAATCGTTATAATTCTAGTTTTTCTCGGTTGTTTTTTTAACTATACTGACAGATCCTTTCAGTCACTGCTAAAATTAGCCTGCTGGGGGAGCCTGAACCCAACGTGAAAAGTGCACGATGCCCCTGAAAGCCTCGCTCGGTGACGGCGCCGACGTGTGAATGTTAAGAAGCTCCTCTGAATGTTATCGGTGGAAAACAAACCTCTTCGGCACTAGCATGCTGGGCCTCCGCTCAGGCATCTATCTATAGCACGCTGTTGTTTTCCCTCCATCGCACCTTCGCCCGAAAACACACACACACACACACACACACACACACACACCGCCACGCTGTGTTGAACCAACACACGTATTTTAATTCGCGGGGCGGAAGTGTTCACCTTCTGGCCGGTGTCTGTGGTGATAGCCAGGCCATTGGGCACGAGGCCCGCGGTTTTGTGCTTCTTCACCAGCCTCACGGAAACAACAGGGATCGCCACCTGAAGGCGGAGGAGGAGGGCGTGGAGAAGGAGACGCACAGATTTGAGAGGGTTAAACTTCTCTTTTTTTTAAAGCAAAATGAGGAGAAAATTATAGGGAAAGCAGACACTGAAATACACTTCAGGAAAAGCCCTGTAGAGAGAAATCAGTAGTGGGCATGACACGTGTCTCATTTCAGTCAGAATGTGAGGAATGCCGTCTCAATAAGGAGCTTATTGTCACTCCGATGTCAGGAGAGGTTTGGTTTCGAGGAAATGAGGAAAAAGGGAACAGTCCACAACATCAGAGGGAAAATTGCATATCTGGTGAAGGTGAAAGGTTCAGTAAGTCGACCCGTCCTGATACATAATGCCACGTAGCAGACGAGAGAGAGAGAGAGAGAGAGAGAGAGAGAGAGAGAGAGAGAGAGAGAGAGAGAGAGAGCTGAACCGGTGACACTCAAAGTCAGCCGGTAATCCTGAATGACTTTCAGTCAAGTAATTTGTCAAGTCGTATATATGCAGCGTGTCAGATGGTGACTGGAGATACGGGGGTTATGTCTGTCAGTCGCTTTGAGTTCATGAAGCTGTCGGTCGGTACCTTGATGTCCTTGCCGAACAGGTTGGCATAGAAACACAGCCAGTTTCTGGAAATGTAGAGCCGGCCTTGCAGGAGAATATCTCGGAGAAGAGCACAGGAGTACACTGAGAAGAGAAGAGACAGATTATTAATGATTATTGTGTTGTTATGTTGTTACGGGGGGTTTAAGGACAACACACAGGCGTGTTGAGGCGTGACACCTCGGAGCCGACGACTGCCTCATCGGCGTTTTGATTAGAACAATGACTCCACGTTGACGTTAACGGTAAAGAAACTGGATTGTGTAACAACATGCTTTTAAATGATTTCTCCACACTGGACTTATCACAGACACAAAGACGCAACTTATTAACTTTCAATAGCCAGAATACATGGTGCTAAAGAAAAAACTAGCTTATCCCGGTCAACGGCTTTAAGCAAGATTCAACTATATGCATAATTGTAACATCATATGATACAGTCCATTATATAATATCTGTAGATGTATGAGGGGGGTGGGCGTCGCCAACAGTGGGAGGGGGGTAAATTAACAGTATTTATTTGTGTATGTATTAGAGTATGCAGGTATGTGCATATATATGTTAATATGTGTACAGGTTTTTGCATTTATACCCGTATTTATATATATATATATATTCTTTTTTATTTACATTTTATTCGTAGTAAATTTGTTTACGTAAAATGTACACATTATACACATTGTACGTAAACAAAGGTACTGCTAATAAAATACATATTTTTCTTTGCATATCTCAAAAAATGATATAAGATTTGATAAAAAATAAATAAATGGTAAAGCGGTTCATCCTGTGCTCGAGAAGTCGGTGACCCTGGAAGTGTTTCTGAGATGCAACAGAGCGGAAACACTGAAGACAATCAGACGACGGCTACTTAGAGCGGATACAAATAAATAGTGATTTTATAGTTTAACTGTTCCCAGTGTTTGTTCTATTGGGCTTTCGGTCTGCACTGACAATGCTAGTATTTGGTACAGGATCTTAAAATTATGTCATGCAAAAGCTAGCATGTCTTCACCATCCTGGCAAACTCTGCACTTTACTTTACTCAGCACTTTACTTTGTTTCCCCCTGTATATTTAGTATTAGTATTTAGTTTTTAGTATTTAGTTTTGTGTTTTATATTTATTTACATTGATGCTCTGATATGCATCGCTGCTGTGATTTTTGAAATTTCCCCACTGTAGGACGAATAAAGGAATATCATATCATACCACAACTAGTTTGTGTGTAAAAGCTCAAACAAACTGGATTCAGACACCTTTTACAAAGTTGTCAACGACACAACAGCTTCATTCGCCTTCATGTTACTAAAAACATCATCTTTTATATTCCTTTCCATCATGTCAACTAATGACTCGTTATTGATCATATTTCTGATTAAAAAGTACTATTTCTAGATCCAAAAAGGACCTCTTAAAATGTGATAAATACATATGAATACATAACCGACAATGGAAAAGCTGCAACATGGGACGTTCAGCATTTGTTATGGTTATTGCCCAATAAATTATCCTAATGTTCTCGAGCCAATATCTGGTGTTTGATAAAGAAGCTAATATTTTGTTTGTTGTTGCATTGGCAGGCAGCAAGAAAAGCTGAACAGAATACGACTACAATTAAAAATGCATAAAATCATGTTCAGCTGAAGCAATGTCCAAGAACAAAACCGACGCTGCGGCACAAAACAGAGTCCTGAAAAAAAAGAGAAGAGGGCCTTTACCTTTCATAAGGATCTCATCCTTGGGCACACACTGGAACAGTTTGTGGTACTGCGAGTTGTACTTGCTGACAGTCTGTGCAGAGGGACAGGGCAGAGTCATGAGCAGCTCCTTGGCGGACCGGCCTGCCTGCACAGCACCACCACCTCCTCCACCTCCTCCACCTCCTCCACTTCCTCCACCATCGCCACCGTCACCGTCCCCGCCGCCGGCCACTTTGGCTCCGCTCGCCGCAGACAGCACTCTCTTCCTCAAAGGACGCGAGCTCTGCACCAAGCTCAGCACGTTGGCGCCGTACACGCACACACACTCGCGCACGTCCAGGGCCTGGAGCAAGCCGCTGCAAGATACACACTGTGCCCCCTGTCGCCGGTCAGTACGGGGGGGGGGGGGGGGGGGACTGTCTACCTCTAATCTACGTGAGCCTATGGACTCGCACAAGGCTCTAATGTATACCCCTACACACACTATCACACACACACACACACACACTCACACACACTACGACAGAGTTACAGCAGCAACGCCTCGGTTTACAGCCACCGAGCTCTTTCTCTGAAACTGAAAGGCTCCCTTTCTCCGTCTCAAATACACCTCCAGTGACTCTCCACTAAAAAAAGCACCCGGCTGACACCCTCCCTCTCCTCCTGCCTCCTTCCCTCACACACACACACACACACACACACACACACACACACACACACACACACACACTGCCCTTCATCATTCAGAGCTGAAGAAGGAAACACAGATACGCAAACGCAGGTACTCTGAGTTGAAGCCTCTGTCTTACTTCCCTCTATGTGTCAGCTTGTCAGATTGTCAGTCAGAGACACCTCAGAATCCTCACTTCATGGACAAAACCATACACTTTCCTCCCCGTCTGAACACACAAGAGGTCTCATTCATCCCTCGCGGCTCACGCTTCCCTCCTGCTCCAGATATCTGCCAAATGTTTTCCTGCCCTGTTCTGCATCTCGTCTTTCCCCCCCCCGCCTAGTATCAACTCAGTTTATCTCAGTCGTCACGCGGCTCCTGTTTTTTGTCTTTCTATTAATAGCTCGCAGGAGAGCAGCGCATGTCCTCAGGAATATGGCACTTACAGTATGTTACCAGAATGACGCGCACAGTATGTTACGGTAATGATGTTTACAGAATGTTACCAGAATGATGCTTATAGTATATTATGGTAATGATGCTTACAGTATGTTACCAGAATGATGTTTACAGTATATTATGGTAATAGTGCTACTGCTTACAGTATGTTATGGTAATGATGTTTGCAGTATATTACAGTAATAATGCTCACAGTATATTACGGTAATAGTGCTTACAGTATGTTACTGTAATGATGTTTACAGTATATTACGGTAATAGTGCTCACAGTATGTTACCAGAATGATGCTTACAGTATATCACGGTAATAGTGCTTACAGTATGTTACTGTAATGATGTTTACAGTATATTACGGTAATAGTGCTTACAGTATGTTACGGTAATGATGTTTACAGTATGTTACGGTAATAGAGTTTACAGTATGTTACGGTAATAGAGTTTACAGTATGTTACGGTAATGATGTTTACAGTATATTACGGTAATAGAGTTTACAGTATGTTACGGTAATAGAGTTTACAGTATGTTACGGTAATGATGTTTACAGTATGTTACGGTAATAGAGTTTACAGTATGTTACGGTAATAGAGTTTACAGTATGTTACGGTAATGATGTTTACAGTATATTACGGTAATAGAGTTTACAGTATGTTATGGTAATAGAGTTTACAATATATTACGGTAATAGAGCTTACAGTATGTTACGGTAATAGTGCTTAAAGTATGTTACTGTAATGATGTTTACAGTATGTTACGGTAATAGAGTTTACAGTATATTACGGTAATAGAGCTTACAATATGTTACGGTAATAGTGCTTACAGTATGTTACGGTAATAGAGTTTACAGTATATTACGGTAATAGCGCTTACAGTATGTTACATTAATGACGCTTACAGTATGTTACATTAATGACGCTTACAGTATGTTACATTAATGATGCTCACAGTATATTATGGAAATGGTGCTCACAGTATATTACTGTAATGTAAACTGTGACTGCATATCATATGCCGACTACATTCATTGGTAGATGATTGGTGCGTGGGGGTGACTGTATTACTTCCACTAGATGATTATACCGTTATACTTGTGTGACTCATATCAAGGCCACGTCTTGTCTGGAGGACACTGGCCAGGACTGCGGCAGGTCTACGTGACAGTAATTTAGGATTATACAGCCCCGCCCAGCCTGCCAATGAACATACGATCCTTCCTTTGTTGGCCGTTCAGATTTTAAACGTTGAGTCGAAAAACGTTCAATAATAAATGAGTTTGAGAAATCTGACATTTGTTAGAGAGTATCTGGAAATGCGTGGCCAATTCTCACAAGTGTATAATGGCAGCGTGTTATTCTCTGTCATCATAAATGATTCAGATAAACGAATGAATAGAATATGCATCAGATTGTAATTAGATTGCTTCATATCAGTTTCAGCTTTTGAGGCCAATTTTCACAACACAGATCTGACAAATATATGGCAACACTGCAGAATGAAACTGAGAGAAAAGCCTTTGAGTCCAGGGATTACAAAGCGCCGCTTTCATTAAACATGTCGGTGAACATGAATACGTCTAGCTGGACTCCAACCACACACAGAGAAGACACAAGACTCACCGAGCCACGGTAACATTTCTTCACATCTTCATAGGAAAGGTCTTCAATCAGCTGAAACCTGGAATGGGAGAAAAATACACTTTGAATTAAAATGGCTCATGTCTACATTTCAATAATAATAACTCTCCTATATGTAAAATATATCACACATGAACAACCCATCTCTCTAAATGTGCCACTGTGGATACACATATATACGTTGCATACACATCGCACATTAGAAGGCAGATGGATGGCTTCATCTGGCCCGGAGGCAGCGTGACAAATGATTGTTAGCTTGCGTGTGTGTGACAGTATGTGTGCATTCGTGTGTATTGGTGTGTACATTAAGTGAAAATCCCAGCTGGGTCAAAGCTTCCACGTGACGAGATAATCATCGGTGTGTGCATAACTGCAGGGAGACGGAGGCCGTCCCAAAACCACATAATCAAAGATAAATATTGAGTTCTTTGAACACAAATAGTGACCATGCCAGGAGATTATCCGTGTTGTTCTTTTTATAGCGCACACGCACACGCACACACACACACGCACACACACACACACACACACACACGCATACACACACACACACACACACACACGCACACGCCTCGCCTCAGGAGGAGCAGTCAGAACAGTGTCACAGCGTGATACTCGTATCTGTTACTAATGCGGACAGAACCACCCAGCAGATAACATATAATATAATCAGCCCTGTGAGGAAGACGTCGTTAAAAAGGAACTGCCGTCCCAGTTACGGCGCTTTGAAGAAGAAGAAGACGACACGTTTATGCGACATCGCATTCTGAAAGGGCAGATATCTTTGAGGGATTATATTTTCCGACACAGTCTTCCCTTTCTTCCCGTATCTCCCTGCGAGTGCGAGGTGATTGACAGCCGGCAGAGTAACGCAGCTCCGATACGAGGAACACTCCAGCTCCAGGAGCCGTGCTGATAAAGCAGAAGCTCGGGGGCCCGAACCCAAACGCAGCTTTGTGTTGACCGAGATGGATTATCTCTCTTTGATGGAAGCACTTTCTCATACGGTGCGACGGCGAAAGGCATCAAATGAAGGGAGGGAAGGAACGAGGGGCTTTTATATCTCCCACCCTCCAGAGTCCCACCGGAACACTGCGACCAACAGAGGTTACATAAAACACTTCGATTGGTCCTCACAATCGACTTGTTGTGTTCGTATCGCGCGCATCACCACCGGAGGACTGGAGCCATGAAACACGAGTTCCACTGAGCTACTGCACTGAGCACAAAGCTGAGGGAATATTGGACTATAATCACCTCTATACATGAAACACAGTACTATCACAATACACACTATGCAGTATACATATACATACACATATATGTATACGTGTATATATATATATATATACATATACATATATACATATATATGTATACATATATACATACATATATACAAATATCTATATACAAATATATACATATATATATATATACATATATACACATGTATATATACATATTACATACACATATATATATATATATACATACATATATATTTATATATATACATACATATTTATATATATACATATATACACATATATATACATACATATACAAACATATACATATATATATATATATCCATATATATCCATATATATATATATATATATCTGTTCAAGTCAGCTCTACCCTGACATTAAACCCTGCTTATCACATGCGAGTGGATTGGATAATGCTCTATAACGATGAAAAAAAGTGCCTTTGTGCCTCTACGTTCACCTTTAAATTGACTTCCAGTGCATTTCATTATTCATCATTACTGACGTGTCTTCCTTCCATTGTGGTGTTGCTCCTTTTATTGTGCAAAGTAAAAGTATTAGTCAGCTACTTCTTCCACCACTGCGGCTTGAAATGCTAAGTGGTCTGATTCATGCTGATGTTAATGCAGTGTAAATCTAAAAGAGAAACACATTATAATTTCCATTATTTCATCCAGATGAATGTTTCACGACAATCTGTCCCTCTCCACGGCTGCCCTGTGACTCAGCATGCACTCGGTAACGGCTCCACATTTGCATTCTCCTGGAGCAGCGAGCGGCCATCGTGTTAAGACGCCCATCACTGACTTTCCTCCGGGTAAGGAGAGAGCGTGACCTCCATCCCAGAACAAGCCTCCCTGACTCTGCTCGGCGGAGGGGAGGGAGGTAAACTCTGCACCGTCTGGGCGTCTGTCACAATTATGTCAGAGAAATACTGATTGCTACGTCTCAATGCACAGTCAACCCATTGAGTATATTAGCAAACAATAAAACAACTTAAAAACAGCAGAAATTAGATTATTCTGTAGTTAAATTATTCATGCCATTACATACACTACCATATATATATATATATATATATATATATATATATATATATATATATATATATATATATATATATATATATATATATATATATAATCCAGTGGAGGGCCAATTAAAAAACAATGTAAGGAAGGAATTAAAGTTCCTCACATTGGAAGAATTATTTTTATTTTTATAATTATATTATAATATTTGTTATAACATTTCTATTACCAGATTATTTGTTTGTGTCTTTGTGCATTAACTGACACTTTGTATAATTATATAAATCCAATTGGATTGCTTTATTGAAAGACAACCTAAAATAGCCCATCCTTATGACCCAATGAGAGGTATTCATGCTGGCAACGTTTCTATTTTAAAAAGAGTCGATGGGAGGGAGTGAGACTTTTTTTTTATGGAAAGATGAGAGTGAGAGCATCAGTTGGAAGAAATGGTGTGAGCGTAACAACAACACACAAACAGCGGAGAGACAAGATCATTAATGTGTAGATCGTCTTCTCCGGCCACAACAAAAGGTTTATAATCCCATTTAAAGACTTTATATTCACACAGTTAAGTTTATCAACTAAAAGAATTAAGGCATAATATTACATTCAGCAGCTGGAGTTTGCGCTGTTGTCATGGTGATACATCTGTTGTCGAGTGTAGACTGTGAGACAGGATAGAAAGGTCCTGAAAAATATATAAAGACTAGTTGACTCAATATGTCTTCAAGTGTTGGGTCTTTAAGTCTCTTTATGTCTCTATTCCAACTCTGACATCATATTCTCCTTCATTACGAGAATCAGACATGGATGCGATGCAACATTGTTTTAATATTATCATTTTTTCCTTTCATGCCAATAAAGAATGTTTTAATGAAATTGAAGTGAAACCAATGATCCACAACTCAGGCTGGAAAAAGTCCCAAGTATAGGGTTAAAGTGTGAGAGCTGAGGGGGTTGAGGCTAAGCTGCCTGCTGTGTGTGCGTGAGCGTGCATGTATGTGTGTGTGTGTGTGTGTGTGTGTGTGTGTGTGTGTGTGTGTGTGTGTGTGTGTGTGTGTAAGAGCAGGATGAAGCCGTTGTTTACTGCAGAGCCGTACAGCTGTGACAGCCCTGCGCTGCTCTCCAGCTGGATCTGCTGGACCTCGACAGACCCTCCGTGTGATTCATCCGTCACTTTACATCACTTCATTATCTACTTCAAAACCACTCGAAGGAAGTCCGACCAGACTCCCGCTGGTCGGACTTCCTAAACAACCTCTAAATTAATTTAGAAACAGGATATCCATCCTCCTTCTTTCCAACATTTCATTATTTAGTGCAGCTTATCCTAGATGTACAAATGTGTGATCCCCCCCTTCCCCCCCTGGCTGGAAACAGCAGCCCATTATCTTGTGACCATGTTATGAACAATAGTGCATGTGTGCTCCGCAGGCTCTGCACACAGTGGCTCTGCACACCCAGGTGGAGAGAAGAGAGCGATTATTAAAAACACGGGCGGCTCTCTGGGGACTAACCGGCTCTCCAGCCCTCGCTCTCCATCCGTCTGTCTCTCGCCCCGACACAAGACGCAGGTCTCAATCGATACCGCTGCTGCATCAAGATGCTCGCCGAGTGTCAGAAGTTAAAAAAATAGAAATCGCCACGGGCAGTTCCCATCTCGTCGACGCCGAGCCGAGCCGCGAACGTGGCGAGGTAGAGCTTTGGGGATTTATTTTGTATCTTTTTTTTCCCCACGAAGGGTATAAACAAGGTCACGCTGCTGGGATGTGACACGTGTGAGAAATGATGGACGGCGACGGATAAAAGCTTCGCCGGAATGTGACTTACGGTTTATTTCAGACGTTATTCAGAGGGGAAATGAATTCCCCCGCTGGAGTTGAAACATTAAAAAAAATCTCTAGATCAGAATGGTGTCGGGTTTCCACACACACCAGCAGCAGAAACACAAGTGTGTATTGTGCAGCGGCTGCAGGCTCAGTATAGTGAACACGTAGTGAAGCACAGACGAGCTGTAAGAAACCAAAAGATGACCACCATTTCAAAAGCTGGGGTTGGGAAATGAAACTAAAGCAGAGTACCAGTTTTTGCATATGTGCTTGTGTGTGTGTGTGTGTGTGTGTGTGTGTGTGTGTGTGTGTGTGTGTGTCTCGCTAAGCATGCGCCTGTGCCAGTGTATCTCAGTGCCCTTGGCAGGGAGGGCTGAGCAGTGAAACTAATTACAAGCTCAAAGAATCCTAAATTGAATTCTAAATTAGAAAGCGAACACCTCCCATCGGTGGCCGGTGGAGGAGCGGAGGCAAAGTCGCTCGACCGAGAGAAGAGATTCTCCCCGAGTTTAAAATCAAAGTATCAGATTCATAGAGTCGTCATTTGAAAGAGTAAAAACAAGTCCTGAAGCACATCAGCTGGTCTTGTTTTCTGCACCTGTAGCTAAACCTCTGAGGACATCATGTGCTCGTAATCAGCGCCATACGTAACAAAAGAACAACATGTTTATCTCTGTATCTTATCAACGCGTTCGTATCGAGTGTTTTACAGTCAAATGTTAGGATGTGGTTCAGCTGCAGCTTCAGTCCAGACCTCCACTTGTGTGCTGATTTCCTTATTGAGGGAGACAAACATTGTCAATGAGGAAATTATGGAAAATTGTGGTGCACACTTTTGGTTATGTTGCATGAGCTGTTCAGAGGAACTTGATGGATACTTTAGGGCTTTTGTTGGAGCTGTAAAAAGCAGAGTTCTGTTTATTGTAATTGTTTAGGACTTAATTCAATGACTTCAATCAATGTAAGAGGCTTAAATGCACACATTGACTATTGTAAAGACATTTAAATAATCAATATGAACAAATATACTGCAAACATCACACTGGATAATTAATGCTTTATAAATACAAAATGCAAAACATTGTTTCAGGTACAACAATACTTTTCTGTGTGACCTGTGAGTCTATAAATAGCATTCACTCAGGTTGTTGATATAAGTTTGTATTAAGTTTGTATATTTTATATAAGGTTAAGGCGACTTTGAGTATTATTATTATAATAAATATTGAATCAATTGATTCTGTGTAATCACACAGTACAGGGAATAAGTATCACTTTCTTTAGCCTCTTTTAGCTCATTGTTTTGATTTTAAAGTTGATTGAGACCCAAATAAAGCTACAAATTAAAGTTTCAAAACTAATATTTATGCTGCTTCGTGTGTCCTGGATGTTTTTAATGAGCCACAACCATTTGATAAACATGTGATACGCGTTGGTTGTGTATTTGTCAGCCTGTAAATACTTTGCGTAAATCAATATCTACACCCGGAACGACTCCAGGCAGTTCAAGAGAGAGAGTCGAGGTGAGTCACGTAATGGGAGGGGATAAACTGACACACACACACACACACACACACACACACACACACACACACACACACACACACACACACACACACAAGTGGCTTACTGCACCTGTCAGATCCAGACTGACAGGTGCAGTAAGCCCCGCCCATTCTCTGAATCCACCAGGATACTTCAGCGCTAAATCTCATCCCAGAACAGATTTCCTGGGATTACACTTCACTGCTGCGGCCTCGAATCCTTCTTATATAACACACACACACACACACACACACACACACACACACTGTGCATATGAATACTTTGTTTGCCGTCTCTTTGCGTGTACGTGCACGTTTTCACCATTGTTTGACATCAATTACAGCTGAAATAAAAGCACAAAATAATAAGGGCTGTGAAAATAAAACTCCCGTGGTTGTAACCCATGACCACGCACAGGATACAGATGGTGTGTGTGCGCGTGCGTGTGTGTGTGTGCGTGCGTGTGAGCTTTGCCTGAAGTGTCCGTGTGCGTCGTCGTCCTTGCAGTGGTCCAGGTCCTGCGTCGGGAGCAGGCCCGTCTCCTCGCTCTGCTCCTGCTGCTCGGTCATGCTCCTGGCCCTGAACACACAAACACAGCGCCGCACGTCAACAGCAGGCTCCTCTCGGCCGGACCGGCATGTACTGTACTGGGCCCACAAAAAAAAAAAAAGACATCCCCCCCCCCCCACCCACCCAGCCCCGAAAACAAAATAAAACCTGGTGTTTGTTTTTGGCGTCCGTGTTTGGCTTCAAAGAGAACGGTTTATAGGGCGACCGAGTGGACCCCGTCTTCTGGAAAACCAACGCAGCTGTGATGTCAACGGGGTCGGCGTCTCCTCTCACAGACGTCTGAGAGGACCTCGGAGGTTGTGCAGATGGCCGACCCGATACGCCGCGAGAACATTTGATACAAACGCTCTCCGAGACCGCTCGGCACCAGACGCCGATGATAAAGAACCGACCACGTGTTGGATTATTGCTGCCACGGACATTAAAAAGAAAGGCAACCAAATCCCAGCTTCCTGTTTGCGTGGCTCTGGTCATTTTCATAGCTCGTTTAAGTTCTTTTGCATACTTCAAAAAAAGCAAGATGTCGGCTAACATCTGGAACACGAGGCTCCCAGTCGGCGTGGACAAGGAGGCCGAAGCAGTCCGAGCAACGGAGGGGACGATGTCTGAGAGGCTGCTCACGACTGCCATGTCAACAAGTTGTTTAATTATAAATATTTCAACTCTTATCCATTGCTGTTACTTGTATCCGACTAGTTCCTTTGTTTGTGAATGTCTTTTTAATAAAAATAAAATCTAAACTGCCATTACCGTCAGCCGACGTTGTGTTTAACGCATGTTTGCTCTGTTAATCTAGATTAAGCTAAGCAAATTAATCATTTCTATGAGCAAACTGTTTGATCTTGTTCACGCATTACTTTTAACTCCCTATATTTAAATTAGTTGTCTAATCTTGAAACTGGAAGCGAATTATTTACACCATTTAGTATTTGCAGCCGACTGTTCATCTGTTCAGACATTGATTAGCCAACTATGTCAACGTTGTATTTTTTTATTAATAACCAGTACATTCAATTGTCTTTTTAACAAATTGTATCCATTATTTAGCAAACTGTTACTAATCCGTTTCTTTCATGTTGCACTCTCAGCCGAGTTATTGCAAATAAACCAAGACTCAGACAATCCTGAAATGTCCCCACTGTGGGACTAATAGATGAATATCTTATCTTATCTCTCATCCTATTCCACACATACATGGACGTATATTTCTTCAATATGACCCTAATGGTCTCTTCCTCTGATCGTACTCCTCTCCCCCTGCAGTGGACGGACCAACGCACCCGTTTGGGGAGATTAAAGCCGCTCGGCGTACAACCCCGGCAGCCTTTTAACCGATCTGCGCTCCTTCCTCTCGCGTGCACATCAACAGCCACCTGCCCTGTGCCGTGTTGTCCTCTGGGGAAGTCGCTGCCACCTGCCCTGGTATAATTACAGGTGTTGATGGAAAGAGGCTCTTGCCTGCAGTTTCCAGCGTATTATCTCTAATTGGGCAGAAGCCTCACGTCAGCCGCTGACCTGTTCAAACAACAAGGGCTTCCTGGACGCTTTTACATCCGACTGGTCAGCGGGGGGTCGCAGGAGAAGGGCCCTGTTGTTGGATACGGGAAAGGTCAGCGGGGTCCTTTTCACCTTAAGCCTGAGGTCATGGGGCTGAGGAGAGGTATCTGATCCCAGATGAGCCTCCGGGCCACACTGAGCAGTCTTGTGCCGTTTTCTTTGACGTCATTTAGGAAACAATGTTCAAAGGGGCTGCTTGTGGTTGTTTTTAATCAGATGTTCAGAATCAGTAGCTGAGGGCATGGAGAGCACGTGAGCAAAGATTTCTCTCAGAAACAAATTCCCACAAAATCATTGAGATGCATTCTTACATATTTCTTTTGTAATTCTGTAAACGGGGTCAACAGTTTGTTTTTACTGCAAATGAAAACATCCCTAACAACATAGAAATAGCTGTTATTAACAGCTGGGTTGGATTTACTTTGTCAAATGTTCTCTTTTAAATGAGTCATTTCCTGAATGTAATGAAATTAGTTCCTCAGAAATCAGAAATGTTTTGTGCAATATAATCGAGGTCTGCAGAGACAGACTTAATAACTTCTCAATGACTAGACGAGCGTTGCAAGTTTAAAAAATATACTGTGCACACACAGGTCATATTGAACTATAATTAACTTTATAGATGAAACACAATACTATCACATTACACACTATGCAGTATATATATATATATATATAAATATATATATGTATATATATATATATATTATACAAATATATATATATATTATACAAATATATATATTTTATATATATATATATATATATATATATATATATATATATTATACAAAGTTCAGAGTATCCGGCCTTCTTGGAGTCGGTGGGAGGTCCTGGAGAGGGCACCACCTGCCGACTCCATAGTTCTCCTGGGAGACTTCAACGCTCACGTGGGCAATGACAGAGAAACCTGGAGGGGGGTGATTGGGAGGAACGGCTTGCCCGATCTGAACCCGAGCGGTGTTCTGTTATTGGACTTCTGTGCTAGCCACGGTTTGTCCATAACGAACACCATGTTCGAACATAAGGTGGCTCATAAGTGTACTTGGTACCAGAACACCTTAGGCCGCAGATCAATGATCGACTTTATAATCGTATCATCTGACCTGTGGCCGTATGTCTTGGACACTCGGGTGAAGAGAGGAGCAGAGCTGTCAACTGATCACCACATGGTGGTGAGTTGGATCAGATGGCGGGGGAGTCGGCCAGAGAGACCTGGCAAGCCCAAACGTGTAGTGCGGGTGAACTGGGAACGTCTGGTCGAGGACCCTGTCCAGGAGGTCTTCAACTCCCACCTCCGGATGAACTTCTCACACATCCCGAGGGAGGTTGGGGACATCGTCGGACGGTGGAAAGAACACTTTGAGGAACTCCTAAATCCGGCCAACATGCCCCCTCTAGAGGGGGCAGTGCCTGTAGACTTGGGGGGTGGGGGTGGGGGGTGGGGGGGGGGGGGGTCGCACCAATATCCCTGGCACCTGGGGGTGGATGAGATCCGTCCTGAGATGCTGAAGGCGCTGGACATTGTTGGGCTGTCTTGGCTGACACGCCTCTTCAATGTCGCGTGGGGGTCTGGAACAGTGCCCTTGGACTGGCAGACCGGGGTGGTGGTTCCCATTTTCAAAAAAGGGGACCGGAGAGTGTGCTCGAACTATCGTGGTATCACACTTCTCAGCCTCCCGGGGAAAGTTTATGCCAGGGTACTGGAAAGGAGGCTCCGACCGATAGTCAAACCTCAGATTCAAGACCAGCAGTGCGGATTCCGTCCCGGTCGTGGAAGTGTGGACCAGCTCTTCACCCTCGCAAGGGTCCTCGAGGGGTCCTGGGAGTTTGCCCAACCAGTCTTCATGTGCTTTGTGGACTTGGAGAAGGCTTTCGACTGGGTCCCTCGGGGGTTGTTGTGGGGGGTGCTGCGGGGGTATGGGGTTCCGGACCCTGTTACGGGCTATCCGGTCTCTGCACGCCTGCAGTAGGAGCTGTGTTCGCATCCTCGGCAGTAAGTCAGACACGCTCCCGTGGGTGTTGGTCTCCGCCAGGGCTGCCCTTTATCACCGGTCCTGTTTGTGATTTTCATGGACAGGATATCTAGGCGCAGCCTGGGGGTGGAGCAGGTCAGGTTTGGGGGTCTTGGGATCGCCTCTCCTGTTTGCAGATGATGTGGTCCTGTTAGCATCCTCAGACCATGACCTCCGGCACTCGCTGCGGCGTTTGCTGCCGAGTGTGAAGCGGCAGGGATGAGAGTCAGCACAGCTAAATCTGAGGCCATGGTGCTCTGCCGGAAACCGGTGGATTGCTCCCTCCAGGTGGGGACAGAACGCCTGCCCCAAGCGAAGGAGTTAAAGTATCTCAGGGTCTTGTTCACGAGTGAGGGTAAGATTGAGCGGGAGATCAACAGGCGGATCGGTGCGGCTGCAGCAGTAAAACAGGCGCTGTACCGGTCCGTCATGGTGAAGAGAGAGCTGAGCTGAAAGGCGAAGCTCTCAATTTACTGGTCGGTCTACGTTCCAATCCTCACCTATGGTCACGAACTTTGGGTAGTGACCGAAAGAACAAGGTCGCGAATACAAGCGGCCGAAATGAGTTTCTCCGTAGGGTGGCCGGGCTCAGCCTTAGAGATAGGGTCAGGAGCTCGGACATCAGGAGGGAGCTCGGAGTCGAGCCGCTACTCCTTCACATCGAGAGGAGTCAGCTGAGGTGGTTCGGGCATCTAATTCGGATGCCTCCTGGACGCCTCCCACTGGAGTTTTTCCAGGCACGTCCAACTGGGAGGAGACCCCGGGGAAGACCCAGGACACGCTGGAGAGATTACATCTCACGGCTGTCCTGGGAACGCCTCGGGATCCCCCAGAATGAGCTGGAAAATGTTGCGGGCCAGAGGGAAGTTTGGGTCAACCTGCTGGGTCTGCTGCCCCTGCGACCCGACCCCGGATAAAGCGGTGGAAAGTGGATGGATGGATGGATATATATATACGAACTTTGGGTAGTGAACTTTGATATATATATATGACTGCATATCCAATATTTGTATAGAACCGTTTTGAGCCTAAAGTCCTGCCCACCAGCTCCTGGTACATTTTTATGAGAATAAACAAGCATATAAACAGTTGGACAACTTTATGAGCCTTAACCTGACCGCTGGGCTTTGACACCACACTGAGTCCACTGTGTCCACGGCACAGGAAGCAGACTTTGGATGGCTCTTTGGCGACCTCATTCACTAAAGTGTTTGCTTAAAGTCGAAAAAGCTTATGAAACACATCACGGCTGTGGTCACGCAGCTCTTGACACAAACAATTTGGGGATAAACACTATCCGAGAGGGGAAACACTTTTTTTTCTTTTTACCCATGACGATGTTTCAGGCTTCGCTCAGAGTTAGTCTGTTCAGGTTTCCAGGAAGTGGCATTAAACTAATGATGAGAAAGATACAACAATTACTTGATTGTGCTTCTGACCCAACGTTACAAATGTGGGCGTGGATCTCCGAGTTTAGAGATCCGAACCCCGTCATCAGACCTCGAAACCGTTGGATTATATTCAGTGGCAATCATGTTCAAAGGATTGCTTTCTCCAATATCTAAGCAGCAGGGCCCCCAAACATAAAAGTTTATAATTACACATTAATAACACAAAAATGAAGGTCTTCAAACTAGATTTTACCACAAGGTCACATCATTATAGATGATGACCCACCGTATCGCCCTCATCAGGTCAGTTGATGTTTAGTTGTGTTTAATATTTCTAGATAGACCAAAAGTCATATGATAAACCTGGAGTTACCCACTCAGCCCATCGGTGACTCTGCCTCGAGAGATGGTCGACGGTTATGCTGGTTAAACCGTCACTGGGAGGATTAAAGGAGCATTCCTTGCAGTCATGTGGAGCACTTCAGAGTCTTCGTGTATCTAAAGTAGTATGTTGGTTCATCTGTTTTCCAGCAGCAGCACCAGACCATCATCTGAACAGTCCTAATGACCTGGGCTGTTCTTCTTCCTCTTCTTCAAAACCTGACTTCACTAAAAGGCCTTCACGTCTCCACCCTTTCTTTGTTTCTGTCTCAGGAGACACAAATTTTGTTCTGTCACAAGACGTCCTCCAATCCAATAAAGAGTAATCTTGTTAAGGTTTTTTTGTTCCCTACGGATTCTCTCTCTCTCTCTCTCTCTCTCTCCTACGTCGCCCTGAGCAATCGAAGTGGTTTTCCCCAAGATTTGTAAAGTACCAAGGCGGATAAATTAGATTAAAAACCAACACAAATCAATGGTATGTACAACATTGTAACGCCTGTGCCCCTTGGAGCGTTAGACATCAGGGCCAAACAACCTTACAGGGGACATTAGGAGGGCTAAAGCTATCCAGAGTCATCTTAAAACACATTTCATAGCCTCGCATACGTGTGGTATTTATATTGTACCTTCCCAGAACCACTCGTTATAATTCTTTAAATTGTAATGTTCATGTCCTTACTAGGTTTTTTGGCTTAAATACCTTTATGATTCTCTTGTGGTTGTTTGACCCTTCAAAGCACCATGTAACTGAAGTAAAAACCTAAAGCTATGAACAAACTACACCGTGGTCACATGGCTTCAGGAAACCAGCTTTAAACCAAGATTAGTGTTGGCCGTGAGGATGTGAACGCCTTTTTTAGGACACTTAAAAGATTCAAAACTCACTGATGTAATGTATATGAAGAACAACATTCAAATATCTTGCTTGTGTTAACTGCAGACCTTATTTGAAGCATTTAACCCCCCAAAAAAAAATTAAACTCATTGAAATTGAGACTTCTTGCAGAACACTATTTGTGGCATTTAAAGTATTCTGACATGTTTAGGTTATTTGACGGTAAGGTATACTTTACAGCTCATCATATTGATCTGGTGATGTTATTGGTATGTTATTGGTATGCTTTATATATGTATATGTGTGTGTTGTATATATATATATATATATATATATATATATATATATACGTAGTTGTGAGGGGGGAGGAGTTACTGCTCAAGAAATCAAATAAACGCGCAACAAAAAAACAACACGGTGTTGCTGTTTCAGGAGAATCGAGCGCATCTATGTTTTTGCATTTTCACATTTCATGTATTGTTTTCATTTTTTTATGTTTTACTTTGGTTTATAAGGGACAGTTCACATTCATAGAACATTTCTGTAAATGTGTCAGGGTTAGCCAAGAGGCTATTGTTCATCTGTAGTCCCGATTAATGAAATGCATTAATGGGAAAACTAAGCCAGACAGTTTTTTTTAAATCACTTTGTAAGCGTAATGAATATTATTATATGATATATTATGATTTGTACACATTGTGTTGAAGCGATGCTATACATAAAGTGTAGTATCATTATTGTTAAGGAGAGTCCTCGGCATTACCAGCAAGCACACGGCTAAGCAATGTGGTATTCTTTGTTCATTGTGGGTGTGCCGTCACAAAGGTTTTATGAAAAGGGAGTTTGCGTTATTGTTAGAAAAAATGTAAGTTGTCTGCCGTCTTGGTTTCTCTCACGTGTGTGAGTTCAGACCTACACAAAAGAGTGTGCTAATCAATAAAGCATGATAATTAAACTTTTTTGCCAGTGCTTCGTCACATCATTTGTCACGATTATGATTCTTCTTTCTTTGTTGTACACTGAATTGATTTGGTCTTCTGGCATTTCACAGACAGTCTATGAAGCTGCAACAGAGGCTCAGCCTTTGGACTCCGCTCTGCTTGAGACCTCCTGAAATAACCTCTCCATTGTGCAAGCGCCTCAAAACAGCCTTTGATGACAGACTTGTGTTTTTGAGACGACACAAGGCTCCAAAGATGTGGAAATCAAAAGGGATTTCATAGAGGAATAGTTTTTTGCAAAAACACTATTTGTTAAGTGTTTGTGTTGTCTTATTAAGAGAGCAAACAAAGTAATCTGTGGGATGTTTATATATAACAACAATTCTATTGGAAAGTGGCAGCTCCCCTGAACACTGTTGGTAGAAGATTGGTAATATATAGGCCTTGAAAAATGACATTTACCACTAAATGACTACTCTATAAAAATATCATTATAGATACATTTTATTCCTGAAGTGTATGTGCATCTAGACCACTTGCTTCTTTAAAAAAAAAGCAGCCTGTTATTATCAAGCACAAAAAAAAAATATGTCAAGCTTATCAGGAGAAGCCACGTTGAAATGCGTGAAAAGAATCTTCAAAATAAAAGCATAACAAATTACTGACACATCTTCAACAGCAACCGGCTGCGATCCTTACTTTCAGTATGCACTTAAATCGACACTTGGTTTGAATATATCACAATAGATAACTACACATGGAGTAAAACTGTATTTATTATGCCTCATCTGCCATCCTATCACGAGTCGGTGTCTGGTGCTTTTATTCTGAAAATAGCCGTCGCCCTTCCGCTCGCTAGCTTCCCGTCGACCTCGCGGCTCTCTTACCTGTAGCTCCACAAGTCACCTCTACTTTTTCCGCCGTGTCGTCGCCTCGTCTCTCCGCGGAACTCGTCCCGGTCTGCGCTTTCATTTCTCGGTCAAATCATTTCCACGTCGTTTAATCCACGAACAACAACGACAACTACTACACCAAAAAAAAGAATAAATAAATAAAAACCCTCCGGTTTTTGGGGCACGGAAAGCCCGCGAGAGGCTGGAGGAGCGCGCGCGCGTCGTGTCGCCGGAGCCGTGACCTCCTCAGAAGTGAGTCGTGCCAGAAGAGGGCTGAGCTTACCTTCAGCCCACTGCGGGCTGTTGCCTCACTGCAGGGGATTACAGCTGGCGACTGCACACTGACCGCAGCTCGCATTTTAAATATATATATATATATATTAGTACTATCGCATAAAATCACTCCCATTGCACGTAGAAGCTACAGCTACGTGTGTGTATGCAGAATGGCTGCTTTTAAAGTGTATTGTTATTATTATGTAACACTCAGTCAGTCCTGAATGTATTTTAGTGTTAGACACTACTCTAGTATACTATCTTAGTATAGGGCTTGATCATTTCATGTCAGCATAGTATTTAGTAAAAGTAGAAAAATAAGTGAGAGTAATGAATAGTGGAATAACAAGTACATTGTTATTATTATGTAACACTCAGTCAGTCCTGAATACATGTATTTTAGTGTTGGACACTCCTCTAGTATATTATCTTAGTATAGGGCTTGATCATGTCATATCAGCATAGTATTTAGTAAAAGTAGAAGAATAAGTGAGAGTAATGAATAGTGGAATGAAAAGTACATTTCCCTCTAAATAAAAGTATAAAGAAGCACACAATAAAAATATTCATAGTACTCGTGTTAAAAGGAAATGTACTTACATTCCACTCCTACTTAAATTCTATCTAAGACTAATTTTAATCTTTTAATTGGATCATAGCTATTGAATAAGGGTGGGATTTGTTTACATGACTTTAGTTTACAGCCGGTTCTTTGCTCAGGAAGCAGCGACAAACCTGCAAGCCTTCATAAATATGTGGAGCCACTTTCCAACCAGTCACGTTAAAGAGAGTTCAGTCTCTCAGGTTAAAAGATTAAATCCCCTTTAATGAGAATCAATGGTTGGGAGTCTTATTTACAGTCTTATTTACAGTTAAAGCTAATTATCAGCATATAGTTGTTATACTTGACACTTTAAACTATACCACTAACATCCACTTTAGCTTAATTAAATTAAATTCAAATCGTAAATACTTTATCGATCCCCAGGAGGAAATATGTCGTACGTTACAGTTACAAGCACCTGCTACATAAAAGATGCGGCAGATTTAATGAGGCAATCTTAAAGATTTTCATTTAGATAAGTTGTCGGGACACAAGGGGGAAACACTAGGGTGGGAGACAATGGCCCGCTGATGAAAGCATCGCATATTTACATGTTTGCAGTCTGTGGCTGCCCAGGGTGACAACATTAATCAGTTTTCCCCCATTATGTACACACACACATTAACTACAACTATGCACACATTAAAAAAAACATGTTAGTATGGATTTACATAATGCTAAACTGAGCAACATTTTGTGTTAAAATCAACAATGACATCTTAAGGATTGACAATTTAAGTACTATGATTTTTAAAGCATGAATAGAGAAGTGAACTACTATTTGAAACGTAAAGATATAGTGGCGTAACGTTTGATCAGAGAAAGGAGTCTATGTGACGAAGTACGTGTTGCAATACCAGCTTCTGTGTATGGCACTGTTGTCGTTGTTAGCATTGTTATATATATATATATAGAAAATCTGTACATATAAAATATTGATAGTTACCATATTCATCTTTGATGCCTTTGTTTTTAGCACTTAGCTGGCCAATAAAGAACATTCTGATTCTTTGTGGTGTTTTGTTTCTTTATCCGTTTGATAAAAAAAAAATATTATTGAGAGTGGAGTCAGTGATTACTGAATATACAACCAAAGGAGTTATTGGTCAAAATACCACTTTAAAATAAGGATAATTAGTGTATAACTCAAAACTAATGCAGACACCGTTCTAACACAGCAGAAGAAAAGAAAAACCCAAAGATCCACGTTATTACAGAGAAATCTGTAAATAGTATTGGTCTCTTTTGTTATTGCTGATAACGGAGCTCCAACACCCACAATGCAGCTGTCTGGCAATCGACCGTTGCAATGATTTAATCTGCGAAGTGGCTCTTCATTTATTTTTACCGTTTTATATCACTGTATGCTTGGAGCCAAGATAGAAAACCAGAAGCAAAGAAACGCCAAATTGTAGATTTCACTACAGAGAAACTGAAATCAGAGTTAAATATCTTATACATTTCAATTTACAGATTTTCATCTTCTTCTGAATGTGTCTTTTTCTAAACGTATGCAAAACAACAAACCACGAGGGACGCCTTCCCGCGGTTCAAGTTCCGTCTCCATCCAGCAGCTCCGTTCGAGCATCCCTCTCGTCCTCCACACCTCCTCTGTGATTGGTCGAGATGGAACGAGGGGCCGACCGACCGAATAAATTGCCGTTACCTGGATTGCCCCCGTCGGCGTCACCGAGGACGAGCGTGCCCGACTCTCTGTGCGCTCCCTGTGTGGCTGTGGACTGACCTGGCTCTGCCGGCTGCTATCCTCTGACTGCAGTTACCATGAGGGTGGCGGTAGTGGGGCAGCTGGTAGTAGCGGTCCTGGCCTGGGGCCTCGTCGGCGGGCAGGGCCTTAGGGCTGGCTGCGTAGATAGTGCATCCCATGAACGCCTCCTGGACGTCACGCTCGGCGTCCTACAGCGAGCGGAGAAGAGCCGTCCTCGAGGTATCCTTCCTCCGAGCGGCCAGTCCTGCCCTGATGCCAGCCAGCTGCTCTGTGCAAAAAGCCATTGGCTCAGCACTTTGCTATCTTAACCCCTCCTTCTCTCTGAATCTCTCCTCCAGCCAGCCTCTCTCTCCCTCTCTCTCTATTCCTCCCTCCCTCTCAGGCTCTCAGGCCCTCCTCCTCCTCCTCCTTCTCCTCCTCCTCCTCCCTCTGTCGAGCTGAGAGCATAGAGGATAATCAGATTTCACATTTACACTCAACAAAATCATCCCCGGCGCCGATGTTGCATTATGCTAATACACTCAGCATTAGGAGCAGTTAAAAATACCCTAAACTGACTGGCCACAGTGAATGCAACAGCAAGCGATCGGCTGAAGAGAGTTGCTCGGGTTGATGCAACGAAGGACCGTTTTATTAATTTCATTTAGTCTATAAATTGCCATTAATCTGTGAAAATGCTCTCTGCAGTTTTCCAGATCTTAATGTAATCTAGAAATTGCTTAATTTGTCTGATCAGCAGTCCAAAAGGCAAATATATTAAACTTTAAACTATTATCAAAGCATCACGTGAGCATTTCTGCATGCTTAGACGAAAAGATCAGTATAAAAAATATAGAAATACTATTTCTATATACTATCATTTTATAATATATTTTATAATATTTTAATATATATATTTTACTAATAATATACACACTATATATATATATATATATATATATATATATATATACATACATACATACATACATATATTTTAAATGTTCAAATTACTCAGCCTCTTAAAACGACATCAATTGCTTCTCCATAATATGAACGAGGACCAGCGCAGAACTCTGCTGGTACAAACACGCGTGGAACCGGACTTACTGGTTTCCTGTGGTGTTTTCTGACCTCCAGTGGCGCCATTGTTGGTTATCGTTTGCAACAGGTGGGGCGGCCGCACGCAGAGACGTGCTGCAATGCACCAGCAGAGGCGGAGGTGAAGCGCGTCAACTATGCAGAATTATAAACACTTCTAAAAAAAAACAACTTCGCAAATGTTTTATGAGGATTCAAAGCCGACTGCCACGTTAGCTACAGGATACAAAAACACGCGGAGAAACCTTTTTCTTCCAGATGATTGTGAAAACAGACCAGTTAACAATGACAAAACACATTTGATGCTTTAAGGGAGCAGAAACACACTCACAGTATTCATATAGACAACATTTTATGTCAAGAGAAAGTTGTAGGTTATCGCCGCTACGCACTGCTTTCAGTGCACGTTAGCGTATGTTAGCTAATGGTGAATGCTCCACGCTGCCCTCCAGTGGCGGTTAAAGCTTATGACGAGGAGCAGCCGTCCTCCAGGTTGACCCTCGGGTCGACATCGTCGGCTTCGTCAGGAAGTGCGTCGCTCTCTGCGCCGGTAGCCGTTAGCAGTGGGAGCTGTTATCACCTATAGCCGATAGCACCGGGAGCCATTAGCACATTTATCCATTAGCACTGGGAGCCGTTAGCAGTTATCTGTTAGCACTGGGAGCCAATAGCATTGGGAGCCGTTAGCACCGGGAACCATTAGCACAGTTATCCTCCGTTAGCACTGGGAGCCGATAACAGTTATCTGTTCGCACTGGGAGCCGGTAGCATTGGGAGCCATTAGCACAGTTATCCGTTAGCACAGTTATCCGTTAGCATTGGGAGCCGTTAGCACAGTTATCCGTTAGCATTGGGAGCCGTTAGCTGTCAGCCGTCGGCTCGCCCGTCGCCATGTTGAGAGCCGTTGAGAGGCAGTCGAAAGGCTCCCAGACTTACATCTTGCACCTTTACAAGCATGATTGATCAGAAATCTCCTTTCCTCTGGCTTCAAGACACTGAAACTGAAACCGTATCAACACCCGACTGTCACAGAGATGCACAAAAATAGTTTTTTATTGAAATAAAACTCCCTAAAACAGACTTAATCTGACCTCTGACACAGCTGCGGTTGACTGTGGCGTCTTTAAAGACACTGCCCTCTTGTGGCCAAACGCAACGGTGCACTTCCCATTTCCTCATGTGCATGAACAGCCTCTTCATATTCAACTTCTCAAAGGAACGGAATATTTATGAATAAGCAGCGCTGTAAACATCCGTTCTGGTGAAGTTTAATGTCAACGACTCACTCAGAGATCAAAGCGAGGAAACTATTTATTCTTTATTAAAACCCTTAATTTAAAGTGAAATAATTGTTCCATGATAACTTTGTTTTTCTCGATTTTCAAGCGTACAAATATTACTTGAACAGACATCCTGGAGTCAAAATTAGCAGTTTCTTAAAAAGCGTATTTACGACCTTAATCCCGCAGCATCCTCAGAGCAGAAGCCAGTGAGCAGTTGCCAGGACAGATTGTCTCATAAAAAGATTTATTTTTTTCCAGCCCAAATTTACAAAGGCAAGTTACAGAGTATTGTATAAAAAAGAACCATGGCAATGTACACTTTACACAAACTCCTGACGGGAGGGAGAACGGAGGAGAGGGTGAAGAGTTCTGAATAGCTCACACACACACACACACACACACTCTCACTCACACACACAAAGAAAATGTAGACATTGTAAACATCCTTGCAAGCACCAGAACAGGTACTTTTGGGGTGGTGGGGGGAAAGATGGGGAGTGGGGGTGGGGTGAGAGAGTAGGTGAGGGGTGAGAAAGAAAAAAAAAAAAGGACAAACGAGCAAGTGTCTGTGTTTTCACAGAAGAATGTTCAACTAGGCACCAATTGAGACAACTGCTGGCCAATAAATATACTCTTCACCATGAAACAAATACAGTCCTGCAAAACACAAGAGCCAAGCACTTTCCAATATGTTGATAGCAGACATTACTGTTCTGGCTTTTCATACACTTCAGTATATATGATTTTCACTGGGCTTCGCTTACTACCGAGATCACATCACTACTCAGTCAGAGAGAGAGAACAAATGCACTTGTCACAACCACCGTCTGATAAAACTATATGTACTGTATGCAGTCCGCTGGCACTAAAACCCACCGACTTTAATGACAACATCACAGCTGCCTAGATCACCCTTACAGATTAAAGTACAAGTCAAACACCACCACATTCAGCTTTTTCACGTCCGCCATTCGTCCTTAAAAATGCGCCAAAAAAAAGGTTGAAAGATAAAAAAAACTGCTTGCAAACTTCCGTGAGACTTATTTACTTGGGAATGTCCGAGAACCTCGAAATGAACAGCCGCAGCTTCGTAATCCACAAACGTCAAAGCCGCCGAACTGGTGGCTCATGGACTTGATCACAAACAGTATTTAATGAGAAAAAACTACATCAATGAGAACATTACAAGTGTGAGGGAAAAAAAAAAAAAAAAAAATGAAAAATTGAATTTAACCTGAAGAGTGTCGACAACCCAACACCTTCCTCGAGTCCCTGTGCCGAGCCAATCTGTCGTTTATGGATGAAACCGCAACAGCAGCACGTCCGCATCGAGAGCAGAACATTTAATTATTATCTTCTCCTCCTCCTCACCCGGAAACAGACGACCTCTCGAATCAATGCAAATGGCATCCGGAGAGAATTTCAATTACAACCCCTGAGATACAAGAGGACTGTAACTCAAAGCCACGAGGGTCCTCTGGTGGAACACGCCGTGTTGACTGTCGCTCTCTACCCCCCCCCCCTGAATAGATTTAAAGTGAAATATCAGCGCGGCACCACCGGGTTGAGATCCAAAAGCCTGGAGCGACGTGCTTCTTCTCAGCCGGGTGTCGGGCCTCCTGACTTCTGTCACCTTTCACTTGTTTGCGTTGCTTTTTCTCGCCCTTCTTCATATAATAAAAACAACAAAAAAAGGACCAGTGCATATGATTTCGGGGCAATCTTCGCAGAAATGTTATGTAGCACTCACTAGAATGCTTTCATTAGCGTATAAACACCTGCAACTCAGTCATTGTGTTCTTAGCCTAGAACGGGCCCTTCGGGTCTACATTGGGGAGCCATGCGTTTTTAATTTCTTGAAATAAATTCGATGATGCGAATGCACCTGAAGGCCACCGCAGGTTCTTCCGCGCGCCGTGGAGAGGGAGGGGAGGGGTCACTCGCTGGGTTGCGAGATGCCGCTAAATCCTACACACTCGTCCTTTAAGTTCACAAGTCTGCATCGGATCGGCCGGGGTCGCGATTCACTTTCACTCGACACTGGGGTCGCACGCACGCTTGGTGTGCCGGCATGTCGACGGTCTAACAGGCAGCAGCTGGACAAAGACAGATGTTCCTCTTGAGGTATCGGCACTCTTTGACCCAGTGGATCCAGAGAGATACGCCTTTTCTTTTTTAAAGAAACCCACGCGGACCGCCCGGGGGGGAATGCGCGACACGGTGAAGCCACATGAGCAAGTGAAGCGGCGAGAGAAACCGGCGCCCCTTTTAGACGTCGTGTTTAGAGTCTCTTTAAAAAAAAAAGGACGTGGACAACGGCACCCGACACGTCGGGGTTACTGCGAGGTGTGGAGCGAGCTTGTGATGCGCCGTGGGACCCAAAAGAAGAACAAAAAAAAGGAGAAGATCGACAAAGTGCAGCGAGACGAGTGAAGAAGAAGAAGCGCGGCCAGAAACGAAGGCCGAGAAGCTATTTAACAGTGCCGGGATAAATATAAACATTTATGCACAGAAAAGTCGACTAAACGTCTATATTACAGCAGAAGAAACACACGAGTCGAATGAGATGTCACATTGCTTACAGGAAGCGACTGAAAAGGAAGACGAGCCGCGTGAAGAACAACCGAAGACCTCGCCCCCCGGGAATTCGTCGCTCGCTGATGTGGCTTCACCGTGTTCGAGTGCAACAACGGATGTGAACCCCCTTTTCATTGTGAGGGGGCTAAAAAAATCAAATAATAATAGTAAACAGGACTCATACCAGCATCAGACACATTCAAGGATGAGCACAATGATATGGAGCAGGGCCGAAGAGTTACCGAGAAAAGAAAACATGAGTAGCGTTTCGTCTCCGTTGAGGTGTGTGCGGTCCCCTTCGCAACAAAAAACAACAAACACGACGACATCATCCCTGAAACGAGAACTGAGGGTTCAAAGAGGATGGGAATTGACAATGATGATGGGGAAATGAAGAAGAAGAAGAAGAAAAAACTTCAGTCTCAGGCTCTCAAGTCTCTGAAGAAAGCAGCGGTCGCCATATTCCCCCCCCCCCCACCCCGAAATATAGCCAAACATGTGTCAAGTTAAGGATATACTGTAGTTTCACGGCATACAATAAGCCAAAGACGGATGAAATCATTTCAATATGATTCTCTTTTTCTTTTCAGTCTTTTATTTAGTTTGACTCCCCTTTCCCCGCCAGCCACCCAACTCATCAAAGTCCCCTGCCAATTTCCTTCTGCGCGTGACAAAAAAAACAAAAACAATGCAGTCATAAAGAAATCAAGAAAAAAAATGAACAAACAACTAAAAACAACAACAAAAGAAGCTGTTGTGGCAGTCCAATAGTCTCTTCTTGCATTGTATTTGTTGACAGTGCAAAGACTAGATAATCAGCGGGTCGGTGATTCCTCTGCGTGGTGCGGCAGAGTGATGGCTTTGAACCTGGGTTTATCATCAGTCCTGTTATAGTCCAAGGTTTTGGGGGAATCTGGGCTCATTTACGAGGGTAGGACAAAAAACAACAACAGCAAAAAAAACAAAAAAAAGACAATCTGCTTTGCTTCGGGGCAGAAGGACTAAAAATATAGATAGAAACACCATTCAACTGATGTCTAAAGGTAACACCCGGGAGATTCGCGTCTCATGTGAGCCAGTCACATGAATCTTTGCAGGGTTGAGGTGTGACGGTCAGGTTTCCCTGTGGAACACACAAAAGGAGAATTATTTACTAGCAGGTCACGTAATCATTGACATTAAATACACAAGCGGTGTCTTGTTGAATGAAAGCTTTATATACTTGTGTGTATATAAAAAGTAAAAAAGGCAGGCAGTGCGTGAATACAAATTATGGAGGTACGTTTTAGGCTACTTACTACTTCTACTTCATTTAGGAATTATGTTTACTTAAGATGTTAAGTTGCTTAAGATTTTAATTACAAAATATAGGCTCAGCCAAACAACTATTGTTCTTTTTTTGTTAATACATACAATGTTTTATCGCCTGACCAAACAACATTAAATACATTTTATAAATACTTTTTATTTGTCATACTTAAAGGTAATTTTCCTGATAATACTACCATATCTTTATTTGTAATGTAGTAAATATTAGTGGTATTTTTAAGTAAAGGAATTAAAGACTAACTGGGGGTTATTAGTCAGTCTCTAGACCTGCAGGCTTAAGTTGTTTATTGGGTACGACGAGATAAAACTTTATGTATTCCAATATAATCCTGCTATATATTGCCCCCTTCATGAAAGTTGTAATCTTCAGTTTTTCTTGAAAGTGCTTTAGCGAGGTGTCGATTCAACTATGGGATTATTTAGGGGGCACTAATTAATCCACGTTTCTCTATAAAGTTGTATCCCCACCACATGTATTCATCGAAGGAGCCAGCTGTCGTTTCAAAGAGCCGCCACTAGATGTCAGCGCAGCCCGCTCCGGTTTAGAGTCTTGGCGTTCCACATCTCTATTATCAACACTATGATCCACTTGTCCTCAGAGGACCTACTTAGGATGGATGAGCTGAGGGGCTAAATGCTGCACTGCATATTAGACTAGATTGCAGCAGAGTAGCGAGGGCTTTGTTTGGCCAGGATCGCTTTTCTTTGCAGGTTGCTGCCTCCGAGTCGGCAAACAGAAAAAGCTGCGCGGAGCAGGGTGTTCTCTTCACTTCGGATCAAATCAACCCCGGAAGGAGGAGTAAAAGAAGAAAAAAAAAGGAACGATAATCCGTGCGAGCGCTCGTAACCTTAATATTTCTAACCGGAGATGAATGTGAAACACGATGCCTGCCGCCTGCATGTGTCGGGTTTGCAAATGGCGCGATGAGTCCGTGTCTCGGTGGGCTGGTGTTTCTGTCTCTCTAAACTAAGGGGGGGGGGGGGGGTCTTACCGTTCTCACCTCCGCGGCGGTGGGTAGAGGGAGGGGGTTGCTGCTTGTTGGCTGGCAACAATAGCTGACGAGGAGAGACCTATGGCGAGTCGGAAAATTCCTATTTAGGTTCTGAATTTAGATTGCTGATTGGTCATCTGCCAACACAGTCTGCATCGACTCACAGTACACACTCGGACTGGGCCTTTTCTTTTTCTATTAACCTGATCTACTTTGCATATATAGTGCCTTCCTATTAAGCATGTTTATAACATTTAGTGCAGGGAGTCAATAGCCAAACCGCACTGACTGACCTGTGGCGTAGGACAGGTCGTATTGCCCTGAGAGCAGGGGGTACCCCAGGTGGTGGTGCGAGGGCATGATGCGCTGCGACGGCGAGGAGCGCGGTCGGTCCACGTCTCGCTCTCGTTCCCGCTCTCGCTCCCTTTCCCGATCTCGGTCTCCCCCGGCTCCCCTGTCTTGCTCCCGCTCCCTCTCGTGGGGGGGCTTGTCACCTACTGTGGGGGATTTGCTCTTGTATTGGCTGGCGTGCTGATGCAGGATGTCCAGGGCTTTGGAGTCCGCCGCCGTTTTGGTGACGGTGGGGCTGGCGCGCGATTTGTCCCCGCCCTCGTCGCCTCCGGCTATTTTAGTGCCATACGGGGAAAACGGATAGCCTCCAGGAAGGTACGAACCTGAGAGTGATGAAGAATATCGACGGTTCAGTATTAGGTTGACGTGGAATACTAATGTTCCAGTTGATAAGTGACGATCGATCATTAATGTCCACATTAATCGAGCTGAATCGTCAACAACATTGATTTCAGTCAGTTTTGACTTCTGGACGCAACGTCACATCTGGCAACTATCCAGACGCCGACAGTTAAACAGCCCAGTAGCAGCATATTATCTTTACATGGGATTATTTTCATCTTGAAAATTTAAATAAATCCAAAAAAACGGTAAATGGCAACGGCAGAATTGGGCATTTCCATTTAATTTAAAGGGGAAAGTCGAGAAGAATTGTTCCCGATATCAAAAGTAGGCCTCCCATTCCTGGTCTGCGGGTGAATACATGTGTACTACAAAGTTATGTGGGCTACAAAGGTTTAGCAGGATTTTGCCAACCCCCTCAATATTTCCTGTAAGGATGTCTGCATTTTTCAAGTACATGCAATTTTCCATACAACATAATCCTGTTCACAACTACACAGAACCACACAATCAATCTTTGATTGACTTGACCTATCTGACTTCTTTTCAGATTACTCCCATGCTGTGTTTTGCCCCCATCAAGCTGCACCAAATTATCATCACCATCAATTATTTCATGCTGCTTTACCATTTCCAAAACACAACTGTAATTTCGAGGAAAACAACACAAAGAGTGCTGCAAATTAAATCTGCGTTTTATGCAGAAAATCAAGTCTGTTCTCTATGAAATCAGCAACAACAAAAAAACAGAGATCCAGCTGAGACGAGCAGAAACAAATATGATAGACAAGCCAAGTCTGCAATGACATCCTCAGAGCCGGTGTGTTCTCAAAAAGCAATGCATGCAAAACGCAAGAGACATTTACATGTTTAAGCTATGTTGACCATGTGACCGTGCCTTCGTATTCGTAGATCGGGTAAACGGCTCCATTACTATTCTAAGTCAATGCTCATGTTAGTCTCACATATCCAAAAAAACATTGATGACTTGGCACCAAATTAATGACGAAGCTTATTAGCCAAGAGATATACATCTATGTCACCAGCTCAAACTAATACAACAAAGGATGACAATTTCCCTTACGAGGAGTGTATTAAATCCCCTCATATAAACATATATTGTTAATCGGACGCCATACCTGGGTAATTCTGCATCATGACCGAGGGCATGCCCCTGTATCCTGGGTGGTTGGGGTCATAGCCTTGTCCATAGGGGTAACCATGCATGTAGGGCATGTAGCCTTGGTGCTGTGCAAGTGGTGATGAGAACTGCATGTGGGGATTAGAACGAGAGTCTTTGCTCATGACCCGGTGGTCCTCAGAAGTGATTCTGGGATCACTGCCCTCTTTGCCTTCCTCCTTAAGCCCACTTGGACTGTCCTTGGGCCTGGGCCTGTCGTCCTTTAATTTACGATCGCGTTCCCGCTCCCTGTCCCTTTCGTCTTTCCATCGAGGTTGTTGTTGCTGGTGTTCGTCCTCCGCTTGGGGCTTCTGGCTCTCCGGATACTGCTGAAGGCGGCAAACAAGGTCCAAGTCAGCACAAAACAGCATATACGTATCGACAAAATGATTCTACAACGCTCTCACACAACAGGTTCACGAGCATGAACGCTAACATTGTAATAGTAGACGGGTGTTTACCTGTCTGTACCACATGGCTTGCTCCATCCCCGCCTGACCTCTGGACTCCAGTGCTTGCTTGGCGTCTTCCTTTCCATGGTGGCCCCCTTCGGTCAGCTTCATCTTTAGCCCCTCTGCCTGCTGGGACTTGGAGTCCTCCCCCTTTATGCTTGCTAGGGATTTGGAGGAGGGCTCAGAGGGCGAGTCCCTGGGTTTGCTCGGGGGCTGCGACGCCTTTCCGAGGTCCGACTGACTCGGGGCTTTGGAGAGGCTTGGCGGCATCGGGCTCTTTTGTTTCCACTCCTCCTTCATGGAGGCTTCTCGTTCTTTTAAAGCTACGTCGGACTTCTTCTCTGCACGATGCTGTTCGGCAATCTGTCGCTGCCGCTCTTCACACTGTTGCCGGTAGGCGGGGTTGGTGTTAATCAAGTGGTTATGGTAGGCTTGATCCGGATGGTACGCATACGGAGGGACATACGCATACTGGTTGTAGTAAAGAGGTTGCATGTACATGTTGGATCGCTGTTGGATGACTGAGGGCTGCTGCTGCTGCTGCTGCTGCTGCTGCTGTTGTTGTTGCTGATGCTGTTGTTGCTGCTGCTGCTGCTGTTGTTGTTGTTGTTGTTGTTGTTGCTGCTGCTGTTGTTGCTGCTGCTGTTGTTGCTGTTGCTGCTGTTGTTGCTGCTGCTGTTGTTGTTGCTGCTGCTGCTGCTGCTGTTGTTGTTGTTGCTGCTGCTGCTGTTGCTGCTGTTGCTGCTGGTGTTGCTGCTGCTGTTGCTGTTGCTGCCCAAGAGCAATGGGGTCAGGTTTACGGTCTTCGTGAACCTCAACTTTGACTTTCTCCTCCCCTTGGTCCTGGTCCTCTTCCCTTTTGATCTTAATTTGACCTTCAGCCCCTGGTGTGCCTGGATTGGGCCCGCCAGGACTGGGGTTTACGTAATTGGGCGAGTAATAAGTGTCATAGCTGGGATAGTATGGGGATTCTTTACTGGGTGTCGGGGTCGGGAAGAGTGCTTTTTTGACACTTTCCCTGACAGCTTGGTCCTCTGTCCTGACTTTGGCACCTTCAGCTCTTCCTTCACCATCCTCACCAGCATCTGAAATGTCTGAATAGGCTGGGCTATTGGTTTTGACTGACGAGTTGTCTCCACCGTTCTGGTTGACTGCGTGAAGTGGCGTGAGAGGCTGTGGCATCCCGCTGCCATCGATCCGACTGGACGCGCCGATGGATGGGCTCGGGGCATTGTCAGAAAAGCTGTAAATTTTGTCAGCTTCAGCCTTGATACTGGCCAAGCGACTCTGGTGAGGATCTGAGGAACCATTGAGGAGTCCTTCTCCCTTATTTCCTTGATCGGAAGTTTCAGGGTATGGAAGCTTCCCTTCCTCCAGTTTCCCTCCCTTCCCCGGCGGCTTGGGGCTGTCAGCCTCCTTCCCCCCATCTTTTTTCTTCTTGTCTTTCTTCTTCTTGTCTTTGGAGCTACTTGAGGAAGGGTCGCCAATGACGGGGGGTTTAGGCTGCGTGCCCTTCATTTGGGGACTCTTGGGAATCCCTTGTATAATTGGGGTAAGCCCTGGGGAAGAACTTGGGTTCCCTGGAGGAAAAGGGTACATCTGCTGGGATGCCGTCGAGCCAGGGCCAACTGGCCGCGGCGACTTCATGTTTTTCTGAGCCAATTTCTCAGCCTTTGTGCTAGCCTTTTTCGACTTGTCTGACCCCCTCTTATCATCTATACCGTCGTTACTGGTCTCGTCAGTGAGGCACGGCCCGTCCTCACACCCGTCCGTCGGGGTACCTCCCATTTCTGGATCCGTCTCAGCAAGTTTCTTTTTACTTTGCTTTGAACCAAACTTGCCAGGGGATGGGGAAGGGCTTTGAGCATCAAAGTTCCTGCCTTTTGGAGTAACTGAACGTGCCGGAGACAAACATCCTTTCTGAGAGATAGACGCTCCGTTACAGTTCCCTGGTTCAGGGTGGAGAGTCGAGTCCTCTCCATATTCACTGTCTCCATCTATTTCCAACTTTATGTCATCATCATTGTGGGCACGGGCTTGGTGGTACTTGAGACCATTGATGTGCTTGTACTTCTTGTTGCAGTTAGGGTGCGGGCAGTCAATAAGAACTGGAGAGGGGCAGCTGCGATCGAGGGGAGGAGCAAGTGGCTCGGTCTTAACAGAAGGAATAGGGAGACCTGTTGGTCCCACACCACTGTTGGAGTTTGTCCGCATACGTTTGTTGCCTTTGGTGTCCTCTGAGCTGGAATTGGGTTCCATATCCGAAGCTGGTTTGGCCTTACGTTTCCCAGCTGAGGACGGACTGGCTTTGATATCCTCGGTGTTGCTGTTGGGTGGGGTGCGGCGCTCCGATGGCGTCTGGCTCCCCCTCCGGCCCTTGCTGTTCGAGGCAGCGCGCGTCTTGTTGTTGGTGGTGCCCTTGTTGTCTGATGAGTTGCTGTTCTCATTGATAGGGGTGTTGCTATTCGGTCTCATCCGCTTACCTCGACCACGGCCATTCCTCATCTCCAGATCGCTTGTTGGGGATTCACAAAATCTGCAGTGGTGGCAAAAATCAGGTGTGAGATCTCCATACAACTCAGCGCTTTAACTTTAGATTCTTAAATGACACAACGGAAAAACAACTGCTCACCCATCCTTTAGCTAAAATTGTTGTGGGGACTGAATAAACACAATGCCGGTGCTCAAGAAATTATCTTGGATTTATTTAACTTCTTTAAAGATCAAACACCTGCAATGTCCCTGGTGTAGCAAATTGTTCGTTTGTAATGGCGAGAACACCTGTGTGCAAGTGATCTTTTGTTAAATACACTTGTATCTGGAGTGTTCAGATGTGTTTTGCGGGTACTGCGTAAACCCCCGTTACCCTCATTACAACAGGACCAAAATTGTTGATTATTGAGGTAAAGGGGAGATGGATTTTGGCAACACTTGTGTTATCCGAAGACCTTTAAACATACGCTTTGGAAAATATTATTGTTCAAGACTTGAACGCTACTTCTCTTGCCCTTTCTAAAGTTTGTTACACTGTTATTTACTGCTCTGGTACGTCAAATTAATTGCCACAATAACACATAGTCTCTCAGGAAATTAAGGCAATAAGTTATATCAGTATTACCCATGATGACGATGCTTATGGATTTAAGTCTTTCTGAATCCAGAACCCCTAATAAACAATGCCACCAATAGCAACATATGCGTGCCATTGTTCTGTCCCTGTCCTCTCATAAGGTACCGATGGGATATTGGGTAAGTGAGTAGGCACTTTGAACAAAGCCACATGACAACTCAACGGCATGTAAACATCATTTGAAAAGACAGCAGTGAACATTCTTGCTGCTTTGTAATCAAAACCGAGAGTCACTCAAATACTTAGATTAGCAGTGTGGCCGTATCTCTCCATAACAGTAATGTAATTATCTCTCTGCACAGCAGTGAAGGTTAGGAATCTGTGTCAAAGAGAGACACCGGGCTGCGATGACTCACACCTTCCTCTACAAGTCTCTCCAAACAATTGCAACCCCAGCAGGGGATGTAAAGACGTCCATAGTCTGGCAGTGCTGGAGGAATTTAGACTCATTACAAGCCGAAGTTTAGATTCAGTCTGCTGAAAGCTTTCTGAATTATTCATGGCGTGTCCCTAATGTAGTCATACTGCAAACTGTAAGACTATCTTGGTCCATATACAGCCCAGCAAACCTCACTTACTGTGCATACCTCACTTACTGAACATTATTGTGATATACTGTGATACATTAGTGTGATGCAGCCTCTCCTTGTTTTCCATTAGCCTGGCTTTAATCTGGATTTTTTTCCCCCTCTCTTTCTTCTATTGCACTTAACTATGCATTTCAAATATAGATTTATATTTACATTTAGATGCAGTGCAGCTGGCCTAAATCAAAGCAAGTGCTTGGCAATGCATTTCACACAACCTGTGTATTTTGCAAAACAAAAAAAAGGCAAATACACAGAAATTACAAACACCGTAAGCTACTGCCCACATAACACTGATCTAGGAAATCGCAGCCTTGGTGATAGAGAATGTTATACAGTGTTGAGGAAAAGCTATTAGTCCAATAATTGGATTCTGCAATCTGGCTTGTTAGAGTAGCTTTCTATTTCCACTACTTCCTCCTGGGACACGGGCCGATTGCCAATGAATCCCGTTTCCCCCCACACACTCCAGATAGAGGCTAACATGTACTTGAAGGTCCAGCTGCACACCAGCAAGTTTGTGCATTAGGCCGTATATCCTTGAGCTGATGGTACGACAGCAGATTCATATCACACAGAATATGAAAAGGTTAAGAGACCAAGTGCAGCTTGGATAGAGAGACCGCATCAATGATTCATGGAAACTCTGACTTTCGTTCTCTCTACCTTGACATTTACAACTATCATGTGTGACAGTAAATTCTTTGTAAAGTGCAAATAGCTCGCAAAACCGCTGAGTGTAGCTTTAGCTTCAACAGCACCCACACAAGCACCATTAATAGAAGGAGTGCAGATTAGCTGATGCGTATAAAAATAAAATTCGCCGTGTTTCCCGTTGCTTTCTCGGGTCGAAACACGAACCGAACGGGGTGGGGGGAGATCCTTACCTGGGGGGAGCCCAGTCATGCCGTGTGCAGTCCAACAGGGTGCCCACATACGTCTTGTTTCTCCAAGTAACATTGACCACCAGCATGCCTGCGAGACGAGGAAACAAAGACAGGGTTTTTGAACATTTTGATAAATGGATTTCCAGGACTTTTCAAGGACTTTAAACTAAAATTTCCATGACCTAACTGAAATCTCGGTATAGAAATTTAAAATGTTGAATATTGTGCGTATCGAGAGCGTACGCCGGTTATTTTGAGCGTCTTTCTTTAAAAAACACATTAATTATTTCAAATGAACATGGGATTAGAACAAATGTCCATGACTTTTCCAAAACGTTTATGATTTAAATTTTTCCATGACTTTTCCAGGCCTGGAAATGGCCATTTAAAATTTCCATGACTTTACCAGGTTTTTCATAACCGTACGAATCCTGCAAAGAGGCCGTTTATTTTGTGTTAACCACGACAATAGGAGAAAGAAGAAGAAACGATAACACGCGAAAGAACGTTTCAAAGAGAGTAAGAAAAGAGCTTTGTGGTGGCTGCGTTGACGCGTAGATCTTCGCTAAGGGGTGTCGCACGCAAGACAGTTAGACAAGTCAAAGATCCCTTTTTAATCTTCGACACACAGTAAAGCCGCAGGGGCACGACTGACTGATATCTTCTAAATGACTTTGAACAGACTCGACTGCACTCGGTCCTTTATAACCTGGATAAGATACCGGAGGAAGGTCTCGCTAAGAATGATCACACCAAGGTTACCGGGGAATATTCGCTCAACGCCCTTTCCATTTAAATAAGCCGTCTCACAGTGCAGGCCATTTCCCCGAAGGAGAATTATTTGGAGACAAATATATTTGTTGCAGTCCTCTATCTCACTTTGCAGCTCAAAATGTTACTACCTTGGGGAGAATATGAATCTAGTACTGCGGCTTCTGAAAAAATAAAACAAGCTCCTGGTTTAAACCAATTCAACGAGAATGGTTCAGTTTGACAGACTGTAACCGAGTGTGCAAGAGAAGCTCCCTGACTTCCCCGGTATTGCTGCAATCTGTCACACTTAGTCGCTTCTGTGTTGCCGTTTGGCGACTGTGAATTTGGTGGCGCTCCGTGTGCGCTTCACGATCCGACCTGCGCTGGAGCGAGATGCCCGACCTCGCGTTTCAAATGGGGAAAATGACTTCCAAAAGATCACACGACTCGCTTATGCATGTTTCTCCTTAAGAAACCAAGTATTTTTCATCAGCTTCTTATTAAAAAGCCACAATTGAGCATAGTTGTACAAAATCCCAAATGTGAAACCCTGCACTTTTTGTTTTTACACATCTAACAGGCAGTAAATACAATTGATGTTAATGCAAAACATGCATAATTTTTTTTTTTTTTTTAAAACAGACCACAGAGTGGAGCAGCAGGGTGGAGGCAGATGAATGTTAATTTGCAGCTTTTGCACGCAAATTCAAAAGTAAATCACCAACCAAACAGCTTCAGAGGATTAGGCGCAACGACCGTGCACAAAAACATTCGGAATTTATTGCCCATTGCCCCCCCCCACACGCCCCACCCCACCCCACCCCCCGCTCACTCCCCCGGTGGTGACCTCAGCTTGCCACTTCAGCACTGCAGAGAAACTGGAGGCTGCAGTGAGCGAACTTATCTAATGGCACAGGAATGCTGGCTGGCAGCTTCCGTCCCTCGGAGCATTTTATTAGCTTAGGAAACCTCGCTCACCCCGTTTTCCCCTCTCTCCTTCACCCTCACTTCCTCTCTTTTTTTTCTCTCCTCCAATGGTACAGCTGTCCGCGGCTGACAATTCCCCCCCCTCCTACACACACACACGTCACATTTCAGCCCTCGTTTTTCGTTTTTTCTACCGGCCGCCTCTGGCGCGAAGCGGCGAGTGCATAAGGCAGTTATGTATGTTTACAAGAACCTGCCGGCACTTTATGGCCCCAAAACACGAGCGCCGGGTCAAGGCTGGAGCCGACTGCAAACGTCGTTGAGGAGAGGTTCTCGAAGCTCAGCTTTCCGTCAGATTAAAAAGAACACAGGCTTTTTCCAAAAAAAAAAAGGCCTTCAACAGCCCCCACCCACCCCCCCACCCCCCCACCCACCGCTCTCCAAACACTCAAACACAAAATGGCTCTGGCAGCTGGTTGTGGCAGGATGTAAATCAAGGCAGGGCAGATGAATGAGTCGTCTTTCATGATGAGCAGGATATAGTCCTCCCTGCTTTCTCTGGCTTGGGGGGGCTTACAAACCCTACCAGGAGTTCTTAAAGGTCTTTAATGATTTTAAATTAGCATTAGACTGTCTCCCATCTTCAGTCGCTGTGACAACAGACCAGAACCAATGGAATTGTTTGGTTTTCCTGTATTAGAAGTAAAAGATAAAAAAAAAAAACTTTCACAAATAGTTCATTTAATAAATACTCTTATTCGCTTTCTTGATAAATGAAAACATTTGAACCCGCCTGTTATCCCCCCCCCCCCCCCCATGTTGGAGAGAGCCAGGCTTTTCTTTGTTATCCCCCTCACACATTTACTCACGCTCAGTGAAGCTGAATGAGGAGTATCTCGAAAACCATCTTCGAGCCACGCCAAAGGTTTTATTTTACATGATTAAGGTCTGACCTTTGGTTCAGATTTCAAGGACTTTCACAATCTTGTTCTGAAGAAATCCCCCGGTGTGTTTGGCGGCTTGATACGGATCACTTTCCTGCCAGAACATTAATCTTTGTATCGGGTTCTCCGAAAAAAAGTTCCCTATATTCTCCTGAACTACGACTCATCCCGGGGTCTGACGGAGGAGACGGATCCCGTCGTAGGGTCGCAAACACTTTGCTTGAATGTGGAAGTGATGAGAAGATGAGCGTTCACGCTCGAAATATGAAACTGATTAACTGGCAAGTAAGACTTCATGTGCATGGACTGGATGTAAGAAGTGGGCGTCTGGTTGGAAGTGTAGAGTTTGGCACTTTGTTCGTGGCCATCTTGGCTTGATAGCAACCAGAAGCAGCGTTCATTAACCCCAAACTCTGAATATAAGCAACCAAAATGGTTTATTTTACCTTTCATAAAATGAAAACATGGCTGTGAAAGATTTTAAGTCCTAAGGCAACTCCCAGACAGGACAGCGGCGTAATAACCTGTCAATCACAGGATTGCCCCGCCCTAAAGCATAAACGGGACCATCATTTTTGTTTTAAATCAAGCTGTTTTGGAGACGTATTGAAAGTAGCTGCGTTTACTGGAGGCAGTACATCCAGTTAGTCATATAGAAATAAATCTATTAAATTAGAATTATTTTTCCAGCCAGAGGAGTCGCCCCCTGCTGGCTTCACTTTTCCGACCCGGGGGTTGCAGCCGGTTCCTGCACCATCAGCGGCAAAAGGTGAGCAAACATCTCAATCATGAAGCGATCATTAAAATTTAGCTATTTAGATCAAACATATTGGATGTGTACAACACATGAGAGGGAACCTATTGACAGCCAGATCTACCATCTCCAACAAATATGCTACAAAGAAAGCCTCATAGGCCGATAGCTCAATTTCATTACTTCTAACTAGATCTTTCTTTTCGTAGAATCTGTGCATGTTTTTTATATTTTTATATAAAAGTGGCATCATTCTGGCCACACTCCCATGCTGAATCCGAGGAGCTCTGCAATCCTGTCGGAGTGGTCCTTGGCTTCTGGGTCACCTCGGATCTCTGCCTCCGCACTACTTTCTGCGAATGCTAATAAAGTAGTTCCTCGAGCGTTAAGCATCTCAAGGACCGTCGAAGAAATGGCGACGCATCTCGACTCAAATGAGAATGAACATTAAAAGGAAGAGGGAGAAAAAACAAGAAATGCTTGCCGACTCAAAACGCTGCGGCACTTCATGTTTAATTAAGACGTCGTCGGAAGGCGAGCTAACTGTAAGGCGTTAAAGGCTTTCAGAGTGTGTATACTGGAGAGCTCGCTGAAACTAAAAACGCCACGCTGAGTTATCGTTTCATATTCCTCGTCTCAGGGATCGGTTAAAAACCTTTTTTTTCCGCTGCTCGCATTCACATCACTTAACTCTGGAAAAGTTTCAAGTAAACACAGCCTGGATTATTCTAAATAGGAGAAGTAATGACCCACATTATTTTTTACATCCAAATTACCATGTTGTCCTTTCTACTCGACTCTCTTGCAACGGTACCGGAGAATTATTTCTTAGCAAAATAAAGTGGAACCATCAATTGTTAACAAAAACAATGTTTTTATTCATTTAAAAAAATGTATTAATCATTCAATGATTGATTCTGACTTATCTAACAATGATTGGATGTATTGATTGATCATCCATTGGTTGGAAAATAAACAGGGGGGAGTAGTTACACATTGGAATACTTCCAGGCGAGGAACCCTTTTCAAATAATGAGCAGTAGCAGCACCAGTTTCCCCCAAAAATTACACATTACTAACAACTTATTGTTTTTAAGTGACTGCTTAATAATTTCTCTTTGACTGGAGGTTGTGAATTCATAGAATTCCTTGGCAATTTAAAAAAAAAACCTGCTCAAGGGAACGCAACAAAGATTAAGATTAGGCCTCAATGCGGGAAAACGGAGAGCCGTTTAAATTTATCGGCTCACTCTCTTTTCCGAGGAATAATTTCTAAGCTGTCGGGGACAAAGATGTCAACGCCAAGTCTGTCTAAACATGGAAAGCCCTCGACAAAACAACCCAAACAAAATGTCCCTGTGGCGGAAAGCAAATTACACGAGGAACCAAAAATGACTTTCCATGAATGATCATTTGTTTACAAGCGCTGGGGAGTTGCATCTCCGTGTTTGTCGCGAGCCGCAAGCTCCCTCTTTACTCGCAGCGTTTCGCTTCTGGGGGAAGAAAACGACCCGATTTTCGGGTTCCCCACCCCACCCCCACCCACCGACCCCTTTTGTGTCGGCCTTATTAGGGTCACTCGTGACAGCTGAGTGAAGCCCGCATTACTGCGAGGAATTGGCCTGTAATTTTCACCACTCCATTTCCTTTCAATGCTGGGGCGGACAACAAACGGCGGCGCCGAACTCCGCCGCGCACTTGTATGGGATTACTGGAACAAGAGGGCAATGTTAGGGGACAAATTAACTCAGGAGTAGGTTTGTCTGCTGCATGGGTGACTGCCCCCTCTGGGCCTGAACCCCCCCCCCCCCCCCTCCTTAACACATTTCATTAGGGCTGCATTGGGGGGCCGGAGCATCGGGCCCTCGGCTGCCGCGATGATGACGGCCGCGGGTTCATCGGCTGACCTCTGCTCCGCTCCGACTCAACAGGAATCCAGGGGGGGGTTAATGGCGTTTTCACTGACTGACTGTCAAAAAAAACATCTTTGTTATCTTTGAAAAACGGGGGGGAGCCCGCTCCCGTGTAACGATCGGGCGTGACGTTATACGACCGTTCTCGGGGAACCTCGTATAAAAAAAAAAAGAAGGTGTCTAAAATGTGCCCAATTAAAACGAGTAAAGTCCCGATAACACTTGTGGGAACAATTACGAGCACGCGCAATTATCAAGTCTTCCACACGGTCGGTAATTATTGACAGATTTGTCTTCTTGTATCCTCTTGAAGAAGGAAAAAAAAAGCTCTTTTCTTAACCTCATTTCCTCTGCACTAAAAGCACCACTCCTATCAAAGTTGCATGTGGACAGGAAAGTGAGAACAATGAGGGGGGGGGGGGGGGGAGAGAGAGAGAGAGAGAGAGAGAGAGAGAGAGTGTGTCAGTATTTGTTACGGAGAGAAGATTAAAGATAGCCGGGCGCTGCCACGAGCAATAACTACAACGTTCATAAATGAAGCGGTTGAGCATGCAACTGTCTGGGCACGTTTCTAACAGTCCATTTTAAGAGCATCAGTGCATAAAATGAAGCCGAGCCTGTCTGCTTATGTCAGAGTCATAACACAAAGTCCTAAAAGCGGACCGGATCTTAACTCCGAGGCAGACGGGGAACTTAGCGTGATTTACAAGAGTCACTTTCAGCGCAGGAGATGCCGTGGAATGTGGAAGTTGTAGCGCGTGTGGAAATGACTGTTTGATTGGCTGACGTTAATACCTAGATCCTTTTTTAATAAATTACGACCGACGTCCCGTTTTCCGGGCGCAGGTGCACAAAGCTCCGCTAATTCCATCTCCTCAAAGTCTCCATACGATTTTCTGCGTTTGGACTCGGCGGACTAAAAAACCCATCTTTGTCACCGGCGGTTAGTTTCCGTTGAACATTCAGTTGCTATAGCAACCGCAGCTGCCAGGCTTCCCACGGCAGCGTATCTGTGAGGTGATGGTATTTATCACAGTACTTCATCTTTGTCTGCTTTGTAATCCCCATCAGGAATTAGCTTTTTGTGTGTGCTGCTTTCAGGGAAGAAAAGGCCAACTGTTGCCGTCAACCTTTATTGGGAGCGTGTTTAACCGGCTGCACCAACGGTGGAGTTGCCATCGCAGTTTTGACAAATTGCAGTCGTCTGACAAAAGAATATATACAAGTGGCGGATGATTCGGGAATACAGAATATATTTGTAGCTGTAGCCCTACAACACCGTTAACCCTTCTATTACCTTTGGGGTCAATTTGACCCCATTCAATGTTTAACGACTCTAATAATATGATTGACGTAATATTTTTTGCTTCATATTTCATGACTTTTCCTAATTTATTGGGAAAACATAACATTCACACGGAGATATATTTTTAATGTCCTGTACACAACTTGTACGCATCGCTGTTTTTTGGGGTCAATTTGACCCCAGGCTGTTTTTCACTGTGTAAAACATATAAGAAACATCAACTTTATTATTTATTTAAAAGGCTAATTAGGTCGTCAACAAACGCACATAAAGTACCTCACACTTGGGGAACAATATTCATTCTAATAATTTTCTGGAGTTTTTTAATTGCTGTGGTCAAAAAGGTTAAAAGATGTTAATACATTTGAAGGTAACAAGAGGGTTAAAAGCTAAAGTATTTCGAAAGAAAAAGAAAATACTGAAAAACATACAATCCCCGCCACCCCCCCCCCCCCCCGCCAAAAAAAAAGAAAAGCCCACATCTTGGTAAGTATAGGTTTACCACAGACGG